>JAIUJO010002367.1:0-12500 GCA_023846275.1 Vanilla planifolia
TTCTTTTTCTTCTTCTTCTTCTTCTTCTTCTTCTTTCTTCTTCTCTTTCTCCTTATTCTTCTTGTTCATTTTCTTCTTCTGCTTCTTCTTTTTGTTCTTCTCCTTTTTCTTCTTCTTCTTCTTCTTCTTTTGTTTGTCTTCTCGTTATCCTTCTCCTTCTTCTTCTTCTTCATCGTTTCTTCTTCTTCTTCTTCTTCGTCTTCTTCTTTTTCTTCTTCTTCTTCATGTTCTTCATCTTCTTCTTCTTTGTCTACTTTCCCTTATTCTTCTTCTTCTTCTTCTTCTTCACCTTTTTCTTCTTTCTCTTCTACTTCTTCTTCTTTTTCTTCTTTTTATTCTTCTTCTTCATCAACATCTTCTTCTTCTTCTACGTCATCTTCTTCTTTGTCTTCTTCTTCTTCTTCATCATGTTCTTCTTCATCTTCCTCTTCATCTTCTTCTTCTTCTTCTACTTCTTCTTCTTGTTCTTTTTCTTCTTCTTCTTCTTCTTTGTCTTTCTCTTCTTCTTCTTCCTCTTCTTCATCTTTTACTGCTTTTTCTTCTTCGTCTTCTTCTTCCCGTTCTCCATCTCCTTCTTCGTCTTCTTGTTCTTGTTATTTTTTTTCTTCTCCTTCATTTTCTTCTTCTTCAACTACTTGGTCTTCTTTTTTTCTTCTTCATCTTCATCATGTTCTTCTTCTTCTCCTTCTTCTTCTTCATCTTCTACATCATCTTCTTCTTCTTCGTCTTCTTGTTCTTCATTTTCTTCTCCAACTTCTTTTTCTTCTTCTTCCTCCTCTTCTTCCTTTTCTTCCTCTTCCTCTTCCTCTTCCTCTTATTCTTCCTCACCTTCTGATTCTTCATCTTCTTATTCTTCTTCTACTTTTCTATATTCTTCTTCTTCGTCTTGTTCTTCTTCTTCTTCCCCTACTTCTTCTTATGCTTGTTCTTCTTTGTCTTTTTCTTCTTCTTCTTCTTCTTCTTCTTCTTCTTCTTCTTCTTCTTATTCTTCTTCTTATTTTTTTTGCTTCTTGTTCTTCTCTTACTTCTTCTTTCTCATCTTCTTCTTCTCTTTCTTTTTCTTCTTCTTCATTTTCTTATCCTTCTTCTTTTTCTTCTTTTTCTTATTATTATTCTTTTTCTTCTCCTTCTTCTTCTTCTTCTCGTTCTTCTCTTTCCCCTTCTCGTTCTTGTTCTTTTTTTCTCCTCTTCCTCCTCCTCTTATTCTTCTTCTTCTTCTTCCTCTTCTTCTTCTTCTTCTTCATCTTCTTCTTCTTTGCCTTCTTCTTCTTCTTCTTCATCTTCATCTTCCCCTTTTTCTTCTCCTTCTACTTCTTCTTCATCCTCTTCTTATCATTCTTCTTCTTCTTCTTCTTTTTCTTCTTCTTCTTCTGCTCCTTCTACTACTTCTTTTCCTCCTTCTTCTTCACCTTGTTCTCCTTATTCTTCTTCTTCCTCTTCTTCTTCTTCTTTTCCATCCCCTCCTTCTCTTACCTCTTCTTCTTCTACTTCATCATCATCAATTTCTTTTTCTTCTTCTTCTTCTTCAACTTCTTCTTCTTCAACTTCTTCTATTTCAACTTTTTCTTCTTCTTCTTCTACTTCTTCTTCTTATTCTTCATCTTCTTCTTCTTCTTCGTCTTCATGTTCTTATTCTTCTTCTTCCTCTTCCACTTCTTCACTTTCTTCTTCCTCTTCTTCTTCTTCTTCTTCTAGTTCTTTGTGTTCTTCTTTTCTTCCTCTACTTCTTTCTCTTCTTATTCTTCTTCTTCTTGTTCTTCTTCTTCTTCATCATCTTTTTGTTCCTTTTCTTTTTCTTCTTCTTCTTCTTCTTGTTCTACTTGTACTTTTTCTTCTTCATCATCTTCTTCTTCTTTCTTATTCTCTTTCTTCTTATTCTTCTTGTTCATTTTCTTTGCCTACTTCTTCTTCTTGTTCTTCTTCTTTTTCTTCTTTTTTATCTTCTTCTTTTGTCCATCTTCTCGTCCTCCTTCAACTTCTTCATCTTGTTCTTCTCCTTTTTCTTCTTCATCAGTTTTTCTTCTTCTTCTTCTTCTTCTTCTTCCTCTTCTTCTTTTCTTCTTCTTCGTATTGTTCTTCATCATTTTCTTCCTTGTCTTCTTCCTCTTATTCTTCTTCTTCTTCTTCTTCACCTTTTTCTTCTTTCTTCTTCTTCTTCTTCTTGTTCTATTTTTTTATTCTTCTCCTTCATCAACATCTTCTTCTTCTTCATCATCTTCTTTTTTGTCTTCTTCTTCTTCATCATCATCTTCTTCTTCATCTTTATTCAGCTTTTTCTTCTACTTCTTCTTCTTCTTCTTCTTTTTCTTCTTCTTCTTCTTTTTCTTCTTCTTCTTCTTCTACTTCTTGTTCTTCTTTGTCTTCTTCATCTTCATCTTCTTCTTCTTCATCTTCTACTTTATCTTCTTCTTCTTCAACTTCTTCATCTTTTTCTTCTTCTTCTTCTTCTTCCCCTTCTCCATCTCCTCATTCTTGTTCTTGTTCTTGTACTTCTTCTCCTTCATTTTCTTCTTCAACTACTTCGTCTTCTTTTTTTCTTCTTCTTCTTCGTAATTTTCTTACTCTTCTCCTTCATCTTTTTCTTCGTCTTCTTCTTCGTTTTCTTCTCCCTTTTCTTTTTTTTCTTCTTCCTCTTCTTCAACTTCTTCATCTTCTTCTTTTCTTCTTCTTTTTTAATTTCTTTTTCTTCTTCTTCTTCCTCTTCTCTTCTTAATCACCATCATCATCATCATATTCTTCTTCTTCTTCATCATCTTTTTCTTTTTCTTCGTCTACGTCTTCTTCTTCTTCCTCTTCTTCTTTTTCGCCTTTGCCTTCTTCAACTTCTTCTTTTTTGACGTCTACTTTTTCTTCTTCTTCTTCATCTTCTTCTCCTTCATCCTCTTCTTCTTTTTCGTCATCTTTTTGCATTTCTTCTTCTTCTTCTTCTTCTTCCTTCTCTTCTTCTTTTTCTTCTTCTTCTTGTTCTCATCATCTTCTTCTTCTTCTTCTTCATCTTCTTCTCTTCCATCTTGTGCTTCTTCTTTTTCTTCTTCGACTTCTTCTTCTTTGTCTTCTTCTTCTTATTCATCTTCTTCGTCTTCTTCTTCAACTTCTTCGTCTTCTTCTTCGTCTTCTTCTTCTTCTTATTTTTCTTTCCCAACCCCTTCTTTTTGTTTTTCTTCTTCTACTTTTACTAATTCTTCTTCTTCTTCTTATCCTTATTCTAATTCTACTTCTTCTTTTTCTTCTTTTTTTCTAATTCTTTTTATTTTTCTTCTTCTTTTTCCAATTCTTCTTCTTCTTCTTTTTCCAATTCTTCTTCTTCTTCTTTTTCTTTTTCCTCTTCTTTTTCTTCTTCTTCTTCTTCATCATCTTCTTTTTTTTCTTCTTCTTCCTTTTCTTCTTCTCCTACTTTTAGTTCTCCTTCTCCTTCTTCTTCTTCTTCTTCTTCTTCTACTACTACTACTACTTAATCATCATCATCATCTTCTTCTTCTTCTTCTTATTCTTATTTTTATTCTTCTTCCTTATCTTCTTCTTCTTCTTCTCCTTCTTCTTCTTTTTCTTCTTCTTCTTCTTCTTCCTATTCCTCTTCTCTTTGTTCTTCATCTCCTTCTTTTTCTTCATCTTTTCTTCTTCTTCTTCTTCTTCTTTTCTTCTTCTTCTTCTTCCACTTCTTCTTCTTCCTCTTCCTCTCATTCTTTTTCTTCTTCTTCTTTTTCTTCATCATCATCATCTTCTTCTTCTTCTGGTTCTTCTTCTTCTCCTCCTTCTTGTTCTCCTTCTCTTTCTTCTTCTTATTCTTCCTCAACTACTTTTTCTTCTTCTTCTTCTTCTTCCCCTTCCTCTTGTTCTGCTTGTCCTTCTCCTTCTTCTTCCTCTTCTTCTTCTTCTTATTCATCTTCTTTCTCCTCTTCCTTTTCTTCTTCTTCTCCTCCTTCTTCTCCTTCTTTTCTTCTTCTTCTTCTTCTTCTTCTTCTTCTTCCTCTTCTTTTCTTCTTCTTTTTCTCCTTCTTCATCACCTTCTTAATCTATCTTGTTCTTCTTGCTCTTCTTCTTCTTCTTCTCCGCCTCTTCCTCCTTCTTCTTCACCTTCTTCTTCTTCTCATTCTTCCTCTTCTTCTTCTTCTTCTTCTTCTTCTTCTTTTCCTTTTTTTCCTTCTTCTCTTTCTTTTTCCATTTGTTCTTCTTTATTTTCTTCTTCTACTACTACTACTTCTTCTTCTTCTTCTTCTTCTTCTTCTTCTTCTCCTTCTTATTCTTCATCATCATCTTCTTCTTCTATTTCTTCTTGTTCTCTTCTTTAATTTCTTCTTCTTCTTCTTCTTCTTCTTCTTCTTCTTCTTCTTTATCTTCATCTTCTTCTTCTTATTATTCTTCTTGTTCTTCTTCTTCTACTACTTCTTCTTCCTCTTCTTCTTCTTCTTCTTTCTCTTCGTCTACATCTTCTTCTTCTTCTTCTCCTCTTTCTTCGCTTTTGTCTTCTTCAACTTCTTTATTTTTGACTTCTTCGTTTTCTTCTTCTTCATCATCTTCTCCTCTTTTTTGTCCTTCTCGTCCTTCTTCTTCTTCTTCTTCTTTTACCTTTTCTTCTTTTTCTTCTTCTTCTTCATCGTCTCGTTCTTCTCCTTCTTCTCCTTCCTCTCCTTCTTCTTTCTTCTTATTCTTCTTCTTCTTCTTCTTTTTCGTCTTCTTCTTTTTTTTCTATTTCTTCTTCTTCTTCTTCTTCTCCTCCTTCTTGTTCTTATTCTTCTTCTTCTTCTTCATCTTCAACTTCATCTTATTCTTTTTTTTGTTCTTCTTCTTCTTCTGGTTCTTCTTCTTCTTTTTCTTTTCTCCTTCATCTTGCTCTTCTTCTTTTTCTTCTTCATCTTCTTCTTCTTTTCCTTGTTCTTCTTCTTCTTCTTCTTTGTCATCTTATTCTTCACCTACTTCTTCTTCTTCTTCCATATCTTCTTCTTCTTTTTCTTTTTCTTTTTCTTGATCCTCTTCTTTTTCTTCTTTCTCTATTTTTTCTTTTTCTTCTACTTCTTCTTCTTCTAATTCTTCTTCTTTTTCTTTTTCTTCTTCTTCTTCTTCTTCTACTACTACTACTACTACTACTTCTCTTTCTTCATCTTCTTCTTCTTCTTTTTCTTGTCCTTCTACTTTTTCTTCTTTTTTATCTTTCTCTTCTTCTTCTTCTTCTTCATGTTCTTCTTATTGTTCTTCTTCTTTTTCTTCTTACTTATCTTTTCCTTCTTCTTCTTCTTCTTCCTCTTCTTCTTCTTCTTCTTCTTCTTCTTCTTGTTTTCCTTCTACTTGTTCTTCTTTTTATCTTCTTCTTCTCCTTCTTCTTGTTCTCCTTCTTTTCCTTCCTCTTCTTCTCCTTCTTCTTCTTATTGTTCTTCGTCTTCTTCCTCTTCTGTTTTTGTCGTCATCGTCGTCGTGGTTGTTTTTGTTGTTCTTCTTTTTATTCTTCTTCTTCTTTTTCATCTTATTCTTCTTCTTCTTCTTCTTCTTCGTTTTTGTCTTCTTCTTCTTCATCTTCTTCTTCTTACTCTTTTTCTTCTTTTTCTTCAAGTTCTACATCTTCTTCTTTTTCTTCATCTTCTTCTTCTTCTTCTTCTTCTTCTTCCTCTTCTTCCTGTTATTCTTCATCTTTTTTATTGCTTTTATCTTCTTCTTCTTCTTCTTCTTCTTCGTCTTCTTCTTCTTCTTCTTCTTTTTTGACTTCTTCTTCTTCTTCTCCTCCTCCTCCTTTTCTTGCTTCTTCTTCATCTTCTTCCACTTCTTCTTCTTCTTCTTCTTCTTCTTCGCCTTCTTCTTCTTCTTCTTCTTCCACTTTTTTTCTTTTTCTTCTTCTTCTTCTTCTTCTTCTACATCTTTTTCTTCTTCATCATCATCATCATCATCTTCTTTTTCTTCTTCCTCTTCCTTTTCTTCAACTTTTTTAACTTCTGCTTCTTCTTCATCATCTTCTTCTTCTTCTTCTTCTCCTTCTTTTACTTCTTCTTTAATTTCTTCTTCTTCTTCTTTTTCGTCATCTTCTTCTTATTATTATTCTTGTTCTTCTTGTTCTTCTTGTTCTTCTTGTTCTACTTGTTCTTCTTCTTCTTATTCTACTTCTACTTCTACTTCTTCTTCTTCTTCTTCTTCTTCTTTTTCTTCATCGATGTCTTCGACTTCTTCTTCTTCTCTTTCTTTGCCTCTGCCCTCTTCAACTTCTTCTTTTTTGACTTCTTCATTTTCTTCATCTTCTTCATCTTCTTCTCCTTATTGTCCTTCTTCTTCTTCTTCATTGTCTTCCTCTTCTTCCTCTTCTCTTTCTTCTCCTTCTTCTTCTTCTTCTTCTTCTTCTTCTTCACCTTCATCATTTTTTTCTATTTTTTCTGGTTCTTTTTCTTGTTGTTCTTCTTCCTCTCTTATTTTTCTTCTTCTCCTTCTTTTTCTTCTTCTTCTTTTCTGTCTTCTTCTTCTTCATCATCTTCTTCTACTTCATTTTATTCTTCTTTTTCTTCTTCTTCTTCTTCTTCTTCTCTTTCTTCAACTTCTTTTTCTTCTTTTCTTTTTTTTCTTATCCTTCTTCTTTTTCTTATTCTTTGTCTTCTTCTTCTTCTTCTTCTTCATTATCTTCTCCTTCTTCTTCATCTTCCTTTTCTTCTTTTTCTTTTCGTTCCCTTTCAGCTTCTTCTTCTTTTCATCTTCTTCTTCTACAACTTTTTCTTCTTCTTTGTTTTCTACTTCTTCGTTCCTCTTCTTAGTCTTCTTCTTCTTCTTCTTCTTCTTTCCTTCTTCTTCTTGCTGTTCTTCTTCTTCTACTAACTCTACTACTTCTTCTTCATCTACAACATCTTCTTCGACTTCTACTTCTACTACTTGTTTCTCTTCTTCTTCCCCTTCTTCTTCTTCACCATCTTCTTCTTCTCCTTATTCTCCTTAACCTTCTTCTTCTTCTTCATCTTCTTCTTCTTCTTCTTCTTCTTCTTCTTCTCCTTATTCTTCATCATCATCATCTTCTTTTTCTTCTTCTCCTTCATCTACTTCTTCTTTGCCTTCTTCTTTCTCCTTCTTCTTCTTCTTCCTTTTCTTCTGCTTCTTCTTCTTCTACATCTTCTTCTTCTTTATTTTCTTCTCCTTCTTATTCTTCTTTGCTCTTCTTCTTAAACTTCTTCTTCTTCTTCTTCTCTGTTGTCTTCTTCTCCTTCACATTCTCCTCCTTCTCCTCCTCCTCCTCCTTCTTTTTCTTCTCCTCCTTCTTCTTCTTCTTCCTCTTCTTCTATTTCTCCCTCTTCTTCTTCTTCTAATTCTTCTTCTTCTTCTTCACTTCATTGTCTTCTTCTTTTCTTCTTCCTCTTCTTCTTGAACTTCTTCGTTTTATTCTTCTTCGTCTTCTTCTTTTTCCACATCTTCTTCTTCTTCTTCTTCTTCTTCTTCTTTTTCGTATTCTTCTTCTTCTTCTTCTCCTCCTTCTCCTTCTCCATCTTCTTCTTCTTCTTCTACTTCTACTTCTTCTGTTTCTTCTACTTCATCATCTTTTTCTTCCTTTTCTTCTACTTTTTCTTGTCCTTCTCCATCTCCTTCTCCGTCTCCGCCTTCTTCTTCTTCTTCTTTTTCATCTTCTTCTTCTTCTTCTGCTGCTTTCTCCTCTTCTTCTTTGCCTTTCCTTCTCCTAATTCTTCTTGTTCTTCTTAATCCTCTTCTTCTTCATTTTCAACTTCTTCTTCTTCCTCTACTTCCCTTCCCCCTTCTCCTTCTCCTTCTTCTTCTCCTCCTCCTCCTTTTTCACCTTTTTTTTTGCTTCTTTTTCTTCTTCTCATTCCCAATCTTCAACTTTTTCTACTTCTTCTTCTTCTTCTTCTTTTTTATTTTCATGTTCGACTTCTTTGTCTCCTTCTTGTTCTTTTTCTGCTTCTTTTTCTTCTTGTTCTTATTCTTTTTCTTGTTCTTGTTCTTCTTCTTCTTTATCTTCTCGTTCTTCTTCTTCTTCTTCTTCGTCCTCATCGTGTTCTTCTTCTTCTTCTTCTTCTTCTTCTTCCTTTTCTTCTCCATCCTTTTCACCTTCTTCTTCTTCTTGTCCTTCTTCTTCTTCTACTTTTTGTTCTTTTTCTTCTTCTTGATCATCTTCTCGTTCTTCTCCTTCTACTTTGTTTCCTTCTTCTCCTTTTTCTTCTTCTCCTTCTTCTTCTTCTTCTTCTCCTTCTTCTTCTTCTTCTTCTTCTTCTGCTTCTTCTCCTTCACCTCCATCTTCTTCTTCTAATTCATCTTCTTCTATTACTACTTCTTCTTCAACTTCTTTGTCTTCTTCTTTTCTTCTTCTTCTTCTTCTTGAACTTCTTCTTTTTGTTCATCTTCGTCTTTTGCTTTTTCCACTTCTTCTTCTTCTTCATCCTCTTCTTCTTCTTCTCCTCCTTCTCCTTCTCCTTCTCCTTCTTCTTCTTCTTCTTCTACTTCTACTTCTTTTTCTTCTACTCCTTCTTCTTCTTCTTTTTCTTGTTTTTCTTTTACTTTTTCTTGTCCTTCTCCTTCTCCTTCTCATTCTTTTTCCTCTTCTTCTTATCATCTTCATCTTCTTTTTCTTCTTCTTCTTCCACTTTCACATCTTCTTCTTTGCCTTCTTCTTCTTCTTCTTCTTCTTAATCCTCTTCTTCTTTTTCTTCCTTTATTTCTCTTCCTCTTCTACTTCTCCTTCTTCTTCTTCTTCTTCTTATTCTTCTTCTGCTCCAACTCCTCCTCCTCTTTTTTGCCCTTCTTCTTTTGCTTCTTCTTCTTCTCCTTCTTCTTCTTCTCCATCATCATCTTCACCTTTTCTTCTTCTTCATCTTCTTCTTCTTCTTAGTTTTCGTGTTCGTCTCCTTCTTTTTCTTCTTCTGCTTCTTCTGCTTCTTCTTCTAACTCTTTTTCTTGTTCTTCTTCTTCTTCTTCTGCCTCTTATTCTTGTTCTTCTCATCTTCTTCTTTGTCCTCATTGTGTTCTTCTTCTTCATCTTCATCGTCATCGTCATCATCTTTTTCTTTTTCTTCTTCTTCTTGTTCCTCTTCTTCTCCATCCTCTTCAACTTCTTCTTCTTTCTCTTCTTCTTCTTCAACTTCTTCTTCTACTTCTTCTTCATTTCCTTTTTCTTTTTCTTCTCCTTCTTCTCTTTCTTCTTCTACATCTTCTTCTTCTTCTTCTTCTTTGTCTTCTTCATTTTCTTCTTTTTCTTCTTCTTCATCATCATCTTCTTCTTCTTCTTCTCTTTCATCTTCTACTTCTTCTTATTCCTCTTCTTTTTCATCATAATCTTCTTCTTCTTCATCTTATTCTTATTCTTATTCTTTTTCTACTTATTCTTCTTCTTCTTCTTTTCTCTCTTGTTCTTCTTCATCTTCTTCTTCTTTGTCTTATTTTTCTTCTTCTTCTCCTTCTTCTTCTTCAATTTTTTATTCTTCTTCTTCTTCATCATCTTTTTCTTCTTTTTCTTCTACTTCTTCTTCTTCTTATTCTTCTTCTTCTTCTTTTGCTTCTGCTTCTTCTCCTTCTTTTTCCTCTTCTTCTCCTTCGTTAACTTCTTGTTTTTTCCTTCTCCTACATCTTCTTCTTCTTTTCTTCCTCTTCTCGTTCTTCTTTTTCTTCCCCTTCTTCTTCTTCTTCTTCTTACTCTTCTTCATCTTCTTCCTCTTCCTCTTCTTCTTCTCCTTCTTTTTCATCATCATCTACTTCTTCTATTTTTTGTCCTCTGCTTCTTCTTCTTCTTCTTCTTCGTCTTCTCCTTTTTCTCCTGCTTTTTTGTAATGAATTTCTTCTTCTTCTTCTTCTTCTTCTTCATCTTGTTCTTCTCATTCTTCTTCTTCTTCTTCTTATTTGTCTTCTTATTCTTCTTCTTCTTCTTCTTCTTTTTCGTCATCTTACCCCTCTTCTTTTTATTAATTATCTTCTTCTTCTTCATCTCCTTCTTCTTCTTCTTTCTTCTTTGTCTTCTTGTTTTCCACTTACTTCTTCTTCTTCCTAATCATCTTCTTTTTCTTCTTCTTCTTCTTCTTCTTCTTCTTCTTCTTCGTCTCCATCTTCTTTTTTCACTTCTTTATCTTCTTCATCATCATCTTCTTCTTCTTTTCCTTCTTCATCTTCTTTTTCATCTTCTTCTTCTCTTTATTCTTGTTCTTCTTCTTTTCTTCTGATTCTTCTTCTTCTTCTTCTTTTTCCTATTCTTCTCCTTCTTCTCCTCCCCCTCCTTCTTCTAATTCTTCTCGTTCTCCTTCTCCTTCTTCTTCTTCGTCTTCTTCTTCTTCCTCCTCCTCCTCCTCTTCTTCTTCTTCTTATTCTACTTCTTCCTCTGTTTATTATTCTTCTTCTTCTATTGCTACTTCTTCTTCTTCTTTGTATTCTTCTTCTTCGCTTTCATCTTCTTCTTGTTCTTCTTGTTCTTTATCTTCTTCTTCTTCTTTTTCTTCTTCATCTACTTCTTCATCCCCTTCTACTTCTTATTGTTCTTCTTCTTCTTCTTCTTCTTCTTCTTTTGCTTCTTGTTCCTCCTTTTCCTCTTCATCATCATCATCATCATCATCATCATCTTCTTCTTCTTCTTCTTCATCTTCTTTTGCTTCTCCTTCTTCTTCTTCTTCTTCTTCTTTGACTTTATCATCTTCTTCATCTTATTCTTCTCCTTCATCTTCTTCTTTCCATCTACTTCTTCTTTTTTTCCTTCATCTTCTTCTTCTTCCTCTTGCTCTTCTTCATCTTTTTCCTCTTCCACTTCTTCTTCTCCTTCTTTTTTTCTTCTTCATCATCTTCTTCTTCTACTTTTCTGTATTCCTCTCTTTCGTAATCTTCTTCTTCTTCTCCCTTTTCATCTTCTTCTATTTGTTCATCTTGATCTTCTTCTTCTTCTTCTGTTTCTTCTTCTTCTTCTTCTTCTTCTTAGTCTCCTTCTTCTTGTTCCTCCCTTTCTTATTTTTCATCTTCTTCTTCTTCATCATCATCATCTTTTTCTTTTTCTTCTTCTTCGTCTTCTTCATCTTCTACTTCCTCATTCTCTTCTTCTTTTTCTTCTACTTCTTCTTGTTCTTCTTAATCTTCTCCTTCTTCATCTTCCCTCCTTCTTTTTCTTTCGTTTCTTCTTCTTCTTCTTATACTTCTTCAACTTCTTCTTCTTCTTATTCTTCTTCTTCTTCTTTGTTTTCTTCTTCTTCTTCACCTTTGACTTCTACTTGTTCTTCTTCTTCTTCTTCTTCTTCTTCCTCTTCCATTCCTCCTCCTCTTCTTCTCTTCTTCTTCTTTTTCATATTATTCTTCTTCCTATTCTACTGGTTTTTCTTCACCTTCTACTTCTTCTTCTTCTTTCTCATCATCTTGCTCTTCTTCTTTTTCTTCTTCTTAGCCTTCAACTTCCAGTTTTTCTTCTTCATCTTCTTCTTCTTCTTCTTTTTCTTCTTCTGCTTTGACTACTTCCTCTTCTTCTTCTTCCTTTTCTTCTTCTTCTTCTCATTCTTCTTCTTTCTATTCTTCTTGTTGTTCTTCTTCTTCTTCTTTATCCTCTTATTCTTCCTCTTTTCATCTTCTTCTTTTTCATCTTTTTCTTCTCCTTCTTCTTCTACATCTTCTTCTTCCTCTTCTTCGTATTCTTCTCTTTCTTTCTTCATCTTCATCTTCTTCATCTTTTTCTTCTTCTACTTCTTGTTCTTATTCCTCATCATCTTTTTCTTCTTCTACTACTTTTCTTTCTTGTTTTCCTTCCTCTCTCCTTCTTCTTTTTCTTCTTTGTCTTCTTCTCCCTCTTAATCTTTTCTTCTTCTTGTTCTTCCTATTCTTCTTCTTCCTCTTTTTGTTTGCTCCATTCTCTTCTTCTTCTTCTTATTGTTCTTCGACATCTTCTTCCTCCTCTTCTTCTTCCTCTCTTTCTTCTTCTTCTTCATCTTCCTGTACTTTTTTTGCCACTACTTCTTCTTATTCCTCTTCTCCTTCTACTTCATCTTCTTTTAATTCTTATTTTCCTTCCACTTCTCCATCCTCTTTCTCTTCTTCTTCTTCTTCTTCTTTTTCTTCTTATTCATCTTCTACTTCATCATCTTCTTCTTCTTCTTCTTCTTCTTCTTCTCTTAATACTATCACTTCTTCTTCTTCTTCTCCTTCAATTTCTTATTCTTCTTCTTCTTCTTCTTCTTCTTCTTCTTCTTCTTCTTCTACATCATTTTCTTCTTTATCTTCATCTTCGACTTGTTCTTTTTCATCTTCTTCCTATTCTTCGTCTTTTTCTTCTTCTGCTTCTTCTCCTTCACCTTCTTCTTCATCGTTTTCTTCTTCTTCTTCGTCTTCTTCTTCTTCTTCTTCATCTTCTTCCTCTTCTTCTTATTCCTCTTCTTCATCTACTTTTTTTTTGTCTTCCACTTCATCCTCATCTTCTTCTTCTTGTTTCTCTTATTCTTCTTCCATTTCTATGTCTACTTCCTCTTCGTCTTAAACTTCTTCTTCGTCTTCTTCTTCTTCTTCTTCTTCTTCTTCTTCTTTTTCTCCTTCTTCTTCGTCTACTTCTTCTCTTCTCCTTCTTCTTCTTCTTCGTC
>JAIUJO010002367.1:25000-27500 GCA_023846275.1 Vanilla planifolia
TCTTTTTCGTCTTCTTCATCATCTTCTTTTTCTTCTTCTTCTTCACCTTCTCCTTCATCATCTACTTCTTCTTCTTCTTCTTCATCTCCTCCTCCTCCTCCTCCTCCTACTACTTATTCTTCTTCTACTTTTTCTCTGCTTGTTTATCTTCTTCTTCTTCTTCTTCCTCTTCTTCTTCTTCTGCTTCTGCTTCATCTTCTTCTCCTTTTTCTTCTTCAAATTCTTCGCCTTCTTCTTCATCGTCTTATTCTTCTTCATCATCATCCTCTTCTTCTTCTTCTTCTTCTCGTCCTTTATCTTCTTCTTCTTCATCGTCTTCTTCTTCTTCGTCTTCTTCACCTTCTTATTCTTCTTCACCTTCTTCTTCTTCTTTGTCTTCTCCTTCTTCTTCTTCATCATCGTCTTCTTCTTTTTCTTCATCATCTTCTTCTTTGTCATCTTCTTCATCTTCTTCTTCTTCTTATTCTTCTTCTTCTTCTTCTCCTTCTCCATCTTCTTCATCTTCTTGTTCTTCTTTTTCTTCTCCTTCTTCTTCTTCTCATTCTTTTGCTTCTTCTTCTTGTTCTTCTTCTTCTTCTTCTGCTTGTTCTTCCTCGAGATCTTCTTTACCTTCATCTTCTTGTTCTTCTTTTTCTTCTTTCTCTTCTTCTTCTTGTTCTTCTTTTTCTTCTTTCTCTTCTTCTTCTTCTTCTTCTTCTTTTTCTTCTTCTCCCTCTTCTTCTTCTTTCTGTTCTTTGACATTTTCTTTTTCTTCTTCTACTTCTTCAACTTCTTCCTCTTCTTCATTATCATCATCTTCCTCTTCTTTTTCTTCTTCTACTTCTTCAACTACTTCCTCTTCTTCATTATCATCATCTTCTTCTTCTTTTTCTTCTTCTTCTTCTTCGTCATCTTCTTCGTCTACTGCTTCCTCCTCTACTTTTTCTCCTTCTTCAACATATTTTTCATCGGCTCCTTCTTCTTCTTCCTTAACATCTTCTTTTTCTTCTACTTCATCTTCTCCTTCTCCTTTTCCTGTTTCTTTTTCTTCTTCTTCAACTTCTTCTTCTTGTCCTTCTTTTTCTTCTCTTTCTTTTTCTTCTCTTTCTTCTTCTTCTTCTTTCTGTTCTTCGATATTTTCTTTTTCTTCTTCTTCTCCTTCAACTTCGTCCTGTTCTTCTTAATCTTCTTCCTCTTCTTTTTCTTCTTCTTCTTCTTCGACATCTTTTTCGCCTTCTTCTTCTTCCTATACTTTTTCTTCTTCTTTAACATATTTGTCTTCGCCTTCTTCTTTTTCTTCCCCTTCTTCTCATTGTTCATCTGCTTCTTCTTCTATTTTTCTTCTTGCTCGTCTTCTTCTTCTCCTCGTTCTTCTTCTTCTTCTTCTTCCTTGCCTTCTTCCTTTTCTGCTTCTTCTTCTTTTTCTTCTACTTCATCTTCTCCTTCTCCATTTCCTCTTTCTTCTTCTTCTTCTTCTTCTTCTTCTTCTTTTTCTTCTTCTTCTTCTTCTTCTTCTTCTTCTCCCTCTCCTTCTTCTTCTTCTTCTTCTTCATCTTCTTCTTCTTCTTTGTCTTCTTCTTTTTCTTCTTCTTGTTCTTGTTCTTCTTCTTCTTCTTCCTCTTCTTCTTCTACTTATTCTTCTTCTTCTTCTTCTTCATCTTCTTTTACTTCTTCTTTTCCTTCTTTTTCTTCTCCCTCTCCTTCTTCTTCTTCTCTGTTCCTTCCTCTTCTTCTTCTCCTTCTTCTTCTTCTTCTTCTTTTTATTCTTTTTCTTCTTCTTCTTTTTCTTCTTCTTCTCCATCTTCTTCTTCTTTCTGTTCTCCGACATTTTATTTTTCTTCTTCTTCTTCTTCAACTTTGCCCTCTTCTTCTTTATCATCTTCTTCCACTTCTTTTTCGTCTTCTTCTTCTTCGTCATCTTCTTCGTCTTCTTCTTCATCAGCTACTTTTTCTTCTTCTTTAACATATTTGTCTTCACCTGCTTCTTCTTCTTCTTCCTCTTCTTCTCATTGTTCTTCTGGTTCTTCTTCTATTTTTCTCCTTGCTCGTCTTCTTCTTCTTCTCGTTCTTCTTCTTCTTCTTCTTTGATTTCGTCTTCATTTTCTGCTCCTTCTTTTTCTTCTACTTTATCTTCTCCTTCTCCTTTTCCTATTTCTTCTTCTTCTTCTTCTTCTCCCTCTCCTACTCCTTCTTCTTCTTCATCTTCTTTTTCTTATTTGTCTTCTTCTTTTTCTTCTTCTCCATCTTCTTCTTCTTCTACGTGTTCTTCTTCTTTTTCTTCTTCTTCTTCTTTTTCTTCTACTTCTTCTTTTTCTTCTTCTTCTTCTTCTTCTACAACTACTTCTTCTTCTTCTTGTCCTTCTTCTTTTTCTTCTCCTTCTCCTTCTTCTTCTTTTCTGTTCCCTTCATCTTCTTCTTCTCCATCTTCTTCTTCTTCTTCTTCGTATGTCTTCTTCTTCTAGTTGTTCTACTTCTTCTTCTTCTACTACTTCTTTTTCCTTCTTTTGCCCTTCTTCTTCTT
>JAIUJO010002367.1:42500-50000 GCA_023846275.1 Vanilla planifolia
TCTTCTTCTTCTTCTTCTTCTTCTTCACCTTCTTCTTCTTCTTCTTTTTCTCCTTCTTCTTCCTCTTCTCCTCCTTCTTCTTCTCCTTCTCCTTCTTCTTCCCCTTTTACTTCTTCATCTTCTTCTTCTTCTTCTCTATCTCCTTCTCCTTTTTCTTCTTATCCACCTTCTTCTTCTCCTTCTCCTTCTTGGTCTCCTTCTCCTTCTCCTTCTGTATCTCCTTCTTGTACTTGTTCATCTTCTTCTCCTTCTTCTTCTACTTCTTCTTTTTCGTCTTCTTCTTCTTCTCCTTCTTCTTCTTCTCCTTCTTCTTCTTTTCATTCTTCTCCTTCTTCTCCATCTCCTTCCTTTCCATCTTCTTCTTCTTCTTCTTCTTAATCTTCTTCTTCTCCTTCTTCTTCTTCTCCTCTCCTTCTTCTCCTTCTTCTTCTTCTTCCTCTTCCTCTTCCTCTTTTTCTTCATTCTATTTTCTTCTTCTTCTTCTTCTTCTTCTTCTTCGTCCTCTTTTTCTTCATCCTCTTCTTATTCTTCCTCTTCTTCTTCTTCTCCATCTTCTTCTGATCCTTCTTCTCCTTGTTCTTCTTCTGCTCTTTCTTTTACTCTTTCTTCTTCTATTTCTGCTTCTTCTTCCTCTTCTTCATCTTCTTTTTCTACTTCTACTTCTTCTTTTTCTTGTTCTAACACTTCTTCTCTTTCTTCTTTTTCTACTTGTTCTTCTCCTTCAACTTTTACTTCTTCTCTTTCTTCTTTTTCTTCTTCTTCTTCTCCTCCTTTTTCTTCTTCATGTTCTTCTTCTTCTTCATCATCCTCTTCTTCTTCTTCTTCTTCTTCTTCTAATTTTTCTTCTCTTCTTCTTTTTCTTTGCTTTCTTTTCTTCTTCTTCTTTCTTCTACTTCTTCTTCTTCTTCATCTTCATCATACACTACTTCTTCTTCTTCTTCTTTTTCTCCTTTTTGTTCTTCTTCTTCTACTCCTTCTTCTCTTTCTTGTTCTTCATCATCTTCTTCTTATTCTTCTTCTTTTTCATCATCTTCTTCTTCTCCATCAACATCATCATCATCATCTTCTTCTTCTTCTCTTTCTTCATCTTCTTCTTCCTCTTCTTCTTCCTCTTATTCTTCTTCTTCTTCGTCTTGTTCTTCTACTTCTTCAACTTCTTCTTCTTCTACTTCTTCTTCTTCTCTTACTCCTTTTTCTTCTTCTTCTGTTGCTTTTTTATCTTGTTCTTCTCCTTCTTCTTTTTCTTCTTTTTCATCTTCTTCTTCTACTCCATCTTCTTCTTCTCCTTCATCTTCAACTTCTTCTTCTCCTTCTTCTTCTTCTTCTCCTTCATTTTCTTCTTTGTTCTACATCTTCTCCTTCTTCATCATCATCTTCTTCTTCTTCTTCTTCTTCTTCTTCTTCTTCATCTCCTTCTTTTTCTTCTCCTTCTTCTTCTTCTTCATCTTCTTCTTTTCTTCATCATCATCTTCTTCTTCTTCATCTTTATGTTCTTCTTCCACTTCTTCTTCTTCTTCTTCTTCTACTCCTTTTCCTTCTTCTTTTTCTTCTTCATTTTCTTCTTTCTTCTACTTCTTCTCCTTCTTCTTGTTATTCGTCTTCTTCTTCTTGTTCTTCTTCTTTTTTTTCTTCTTCTTTTTTTTCTCCTTCTTCATTTTCTTCTTCATCTTCTTCCCCTTCCTCTTTATCATCTTCCTGCACTTCTTCTTCTTCTTCTCCTTCTTCTCCTTCTTCTCCTTCTTCTTCTTCTTATTCTTATTCTTCTTCTTATTCATCGTATTCTTCTTGTTCTTCTTCTTCTTCTTCTTCTTCTTCCTCTCATTCTTCTCCTTATCTTTCTTCTTGTTCTTCTTCTTCGTCTTCTTCGTCTACTTCTTCTTCTTCGTCTTCTTCTTTGTCTTCCTCTTCCTCTTCCTCTTCTTCTTCTTCCTTATTCTTCTTCCTTCTTCCTTCTTCTTCTCCTTCCTCTTCTTCTACTTCTACTTCTCCTTCTCCTTCTTCTTCTATTCCTTCTTCTTCTCCTTCTCTTTTTTCTTTTTGTCCTTCTCCTTGTTCTGGTTCTTCTTTATCATATTCTTCTTCTTTTTCTTCTTCTTCTTCCTCTTTTTGTTCTCTTTCACCATCTTCTTCCCTTTCTTCTCCTTCTTCTCCCTCTTCTTCTTCTTCTCCTTTTTCTACTTCTTCTCCTACTTCTCCTCCGTCTTCTTCTCCTAACACTTCTTCTTCTTCTTCTTCTTCTTCTTCTTCTTCTTCATCTTCTTCTTCTTCTTCTCTTTCTTCTTCTTCTCCTTCTCCTTCTTCTTCTTCTCCTTCTTCTTCTCCTTCTTCTCCTTCTAGTTCTCCTTCTTCTACATCTACTTCTTCTTCTCCTTCTTCTCCTTCTTCTTCTTCTTCTTCTTCTTCTTCTTCTTCCTCTTCTTTTTTTTCTTCTTCTTCTTCCTCTTTTACTTCGTTCTCTTTTTCTTCTTTCTCCTCCTCTTCTTCTTCTTTTTCTTCTTCTTCTTCTCCTTCTTCTTCTCCTTCGTCTTCTCCTTCTACTCTTTCTTCTTCTATTTCTCCTTCTTCTTCTTCTTCTTTCTTCTACTTCTACTAATTCTTTTTCTTCTTCTTCTAGTTCTTCTTTTTATTCTTCTTTTACTTCTTCTTCTCCTTCTTCTTCTTTTACTTCTTTTTCTTTTTCTTCTTCTCTTTCTTCTTCATCTTCTTCTCCTTTATCTTCTTATTCTTCATGTTCTTCATCTTCTTAATAATCCTCATCTTCTTCTTCTTCTTCTTTAACTACTTCAACCTCTTCTTCTTCTTCTCCTTTTTCATCTTCTTCTACTTCTTCTCTTTCTTCTTCATCTTCTTCTTCTTCTTGTTCTTCTTCTTCTTCTTTGTCTACTTCTTCTTCTTAAACTTCTGCATCTTCTTCTTCTCCATCACCATCATCATGATCTTCAACTTCTTCTTCCTCCTCTTCTTCTTCCTCTTCTTCTTATCTTCTTCTTCTACTTTTTCTTCTTCAACTTCTTCTTCTTCTCTTATTACTCCTTCTTCTGCTGCTTTCTATCTTGTTCTTCTCCATCTTCTTCATCTTCTTCTTCAAATCCGTCTTCTTCTTCGTCTTCTTCTTCAACTTCTTCTCCTTCTTTATCTTCTTCTCATTCTTATTTTTCTTCTTTCTTCTACATCATCTTTTTCTTCTTCTTCATTATCATCATCATCGTCATCTTCTTCTTCTTCTTCTTCTTCTCCTTCTTCTTCATACTCTTCTTTTCTTCATCATCTTCTTCTTCTTCTTCATCTTTATGTTCTTCTTTCACTTCTTCTTCTTCTTCTTCTTCTATTTCTTCTTCCTTTTCTTTGTCTTTCTCCACTTCTTCTTCTTCTTCATCTCCTTCTTCGTCTTCTACTTCTCTTTTTTTTCTTCTTCTTCTACTTCATCTGATTCTCCTTCTTTATCTTTTCTTCTTCTTCTACTTCTTCATTTTCTTCATCGTCTTTCTTTTTCGTCTTCTCCTTCTTCTTCTTCTTCTTTTTCGTCTACTCCTTCTTCTTCTTCTTCTTCTTCTTTTCCCTCTTCTTTTTCTTATTTTTATTCTTATTCTTCTTCTTCTTCTTCTTCTTCTTTTTCTTCTTCTACTTCTTCTTCTTCTTCTTTGTCTTTGCCGACTTCTTCCTCTTCTTCGCCTTCTTCTTCCTCTTTCTCTTCTTCTTCTTCTTCGTATTCCTCTTCTTCTTTTTCCTCTTCTTCTTCTTATTATTATTTTCCTCGTCCTTCACCTTTGCCTACTTCTTCTTCATCTTCTTCTCCTCCTTCTCCTTCTTCATCTTCTCCTTCTTCTTCTTCTTCTTCTTGTTCTTCTTCATCTCCTTCTTCCTATTGATCTTCTTCTTCTTCTTGTTCTTCTTCTTCTTCTTCTTCTTCTTCTTCTTCTTCTTCTCCTCCTTCTTCTTCTTTGACTTCTTCTTCTTCTTCTTGACCTACTTCTCCTTCTTCTTCATCTTCTTCTTCTTCTTCTTGGTCCTCTTCTTCTTCTTCTTCTTCTTCTTCTTCTTCTTCTTCTAGTTCTTCTTCCTCTTATTCTTCTTTTTCATTTTCTTCATCTTGCTCTTCTTCTTTTTCTGCTTCTTTTTCTGCTTCTTTTTATCTCATCTTCTTCTTCTTCTTCTTCTTTATCTTCATCTTTTTGTTCTTCTTCTTCTTCTTCTTCTTCTTGATTTTCTTCTTTTTCTTCTTCGTCTTCTTGTTCCTTGTCTTCTTCTTCTTCATTGCCTTCTTCTTCTTCATCTTCTTCTTCTTCATCGCCTTCTTCTTCTTCTTCTTCTAATTCCTCTTCTTTCACCTCCTCGTCTCCTTCTTCTACTTCTTCTTCTGTTTCTTCTTCTTTAACTACTTCTTTTTCTACTACTTCTTCTTCTTCTACTTATTCTTCTGCTTCTTCTTCTTCCACTTCTTATACTTTTTGTTTTTCTAGTTCTTGTTCTTCTTCTTCTTATTCTTCTTCTACTTCTCCTTGTCTTTCCTCTCCTTCTTCTTCTTCTTCTTTTTCATCATCTTCGCCCTCTTGTTCATTTTCATCATGATCATCTCCTTCTTCAACTTCTTCTTCTTCTCCTTCTTCTTCTTCGTCTTCTTCTTCTCCTTCATCTTCTTCTTCTTTTTATTCTTCCTCATCTTCTTTGTCGTCTTCTTCTTCTTGTTCTTCGCATTTTCTCCTTCTACGTCATCTTCTTCTTTTTCTGTCTTCTTCTTCTTCGTCTTCCCCTTTTACTTCATCTTCTTCTCCATCTTCTTGCTCTCTTTCTTCTTCTTCTTCTCCTTCTTCTTGTTCTTCTTCTTTTTCTTCTTCTTCTTCTTCAACATCATGTTCTTCTTCTGCTTCTTCTTCTTCTTCTTCTTCTTCTACTTCTTCTTCCTCTGCCTCCACTTCTTCTACTTCTTCTTTTTCTTCTTCTTCTTCTTCTTCTTCCTCTACTTCCTATTTTATTTTCTCTCCTTCTTGTTCTTTTTCTTTTCTTCTTCTTCTTCTTCTTCAACTTCTTCTTCTTCTTCTTCCTCTTCTTCTCCTTCTCCTTCTTCTTCTTCTTCTTCTTCTTTGTTCTTCTCCTTCTTCTTCTTCTTCTTCTTCTTCATCCTCTTCTTCTTCTACTTCTTCCTCTTCTACTTCTTCTTCTTTTTCCTCTTCTTCTTCTTCTTCTTCTTCTTCTCCTCATTCTTCTTCTTCATCTCTTACTTCTTGCTTTCCTTCTCCTTCTCCATCTTCTTGGTTTTTTTGTTCCTCTTCTTCTTCTTCTTCTTCGTCTTCTTCTTCTTCTTCATCCTTGTCTTGTTCTTCTACTTCTTCTTCTTCTTCTTTCTCTTCTTTTTCTTCGTCATCTTTTTCTTCTTATTCTTCTCCTCCTCCTCCATCTTCTTCTTCTTCTTCTTCTTATTTCTTATTTTTTTAGTTTTCTTCTACTTCTTCTTCTTTATCTTCTTCTTCTTCTATGTCCTCTTCTTCTTCTTTTACTGCTTCTCCTTCTTATTGTCCTTTTTCTTCTTCATCTTCTTCTTCTGCTTCTTCCTCTTTTTCTTCTTCTTTTTCTACTTCTTCTTCCTCTTTTTGTTCTTTTTCCACTTCTTCTACTTCTTCTTCTTCTTCTTCTTTAACTACTTTTTCATCTTCTTCTTCTTCTTCTTCTTTCCTCTATCTACTTCATCTTCTTCTTCTTCTCTATCTTCCCCTTCTCTTCTTCTTCATCATGTTCTTCTTCCTCATCTTCTTCTTTTGCTTCTTCTTCTTCTTGATCTTCTTCTTCTTCTTTGTCTTGTTCAACTTCTTCTTCTTCTTCATAATCATTTTGTTCTTCTTCTTTTTCTTCTTTGTCTTCTTCTTCTTCGCCTTCTTCTTGTTCTTCTTCTTTGTCATCTACTTCTTTATCTTCCCTTCTTCTTCTTCTTCGTCTTCTTCTTCATCTTTTTTCCTTCATCTTCTTCTTTTCTTCATCTTCTACATCTTCTTCTTTCTCTTCTTCTTCTTCTTTTTCTTCTTCTTCTTTATCTTCTTCTTCTTATTCTCATCTTCTTCTTCTTCATCATCATCCTCTTCTTCTTCTTCTTTTGCTTCTTCTTCTTCTTCTTCTTCTTCTTCTTCTTCTTCTTCTTCTTCTTCTTCTTATTCTTCTTCTTTTTCTTTGTCTTCTTGTTTTGCTTCATCTTCGTCTTCTTCTTCTTGTTTCTCGCATTCTTCTTCCTCTTGGCCTTCTTCTTCTTCTTCTTCTTTCATTTCTTCTTCTTTCTCCTCTTTTACTTCCACTTCTTTGTCTTCTTCTTCTTCTTCTTCTTCTTCTTCTCCTCCTCCTTCTTCATCTTCTTCTTCTTCTTCTTCTTCCTCATCTTCGTCTTTCTCTCCTTCTTCACCTTCTTCATCTTCTTTTTCTTCTTCTTCTTCTTTTTGTTCTCCTTCCTTCCCATTCTTCTTCTTCTTCTTCTTCTTCTTCTTCTTCTTGCTTTACTTCTTCCTCCTCTTCTTCTTCTTCTTCAACTTCTTTTTTTTTCTTCATCTACTTCTTCTTCGTCTTCTTCTTCTTCCTCTTCTCCTTCTTCTTCGTCTTCTTCTTCTTCTTCGTCTTGTTCTTCTTCTTTTTCTTCTTCATCTTCTTCTTCTTCTTCTTCAAATTTTCTTCTTCTCGTTCTTCCTTTTTTTCTTCTTTTTCTTTTTATTCATCTTATTCTTCTTCTTTTCTTCTTCTTCTTTTTATTTCATCATCTTCTTCTTCGTCGACTTCTTGTTCTTTGTTATCTTCTTCTTCTTTGCCTT
This sequence comes from Vanilla planifolia, assembly GCA_023846275.1. Classification (NCBI taxonomy): domain Eukaryota; kingdom Viridiplantae; phylum Streptophyta; class Magnoliopsida; order Asparagales; family Orchidaceae; genus Vanilla; species Vanilla planifolia. Next base: position 49,286 of record JAIUJO010002367.1, read on the forward strand.
CTACTTCATCATCTTCTTCATCTTCTTCTTCGTCTTCATCTTCTTCTTCTTCTTCATCTTCTTCCTCCTCCTCCTCCTCTTCTCTATGTTCTTCTTCTTCTTTTGTTTCTTCTTCTTCTTCTACTTCTTATTCTTTTACTTCTCCTTCTTTTCCTTCTTCTTCTTCTTATTTTACTACTTCTTCCTCTCCTTCTGCTTCTCCTTCTCCTTCTTCTCCTTCTTCCACTTCTTCTTCTTCTTTGCCTTCCTTTTCTTCATCATCATCATCTTCTTGTTCTTGTTCTTCTTCTTTTTCTACTTCATCTTCTTCTACTTCTTCTTCATCATCTTCTTCTTTTTGTTCTTCTTCATCTTCATTTTCTTTGCCATCTTCTTCTTCTTCTTTTCCTTCTTCTTCTCCTTCTTCTTCTTCTTCTTTTTCTGTCTTCTTCTTCTTCGTCTTCCCCTTTTGTTTCATCATCTTCTCCTTCTTCTTCTCCTCCTTTTTCTTGTTCTCTTTCTTCTTCTTCTTCTAGTTTTTCTTCTTCTTCTTCTTTCTTATCATCTACTTCATCTTCTTCCTCTTCTTCTTCTTCTACTTCTTCCTCTGCTTCTTCTTCTTTTTCTTCTACTTCTACGTCCTCCTCCTCCTCCATTTCATCTACTTCTTCTTCTTCTTCTTCTACTACTACTACTACTTCTTCTTCTTCTTCTTCCTCTTCTTCTTCTTTCATTT
>JAIUJO010002367.1:57500-62500 GCA_023846275.1 Vanilla planifolia
TTCTTCTTCTTTTCCTTCTTCTTCATTTTTTGCATCTGCTTCTTCTCTTTCTTCCTCTTCTTGTTCTTGTTCTTCTTCTTCTTCTTCTTCTTCTTCTTCTACTTCTTCTTCTTCTTCCTCTTCATCTTCTTCTTCTTCGCCATCCTCTTCATCTTCTTTTTTGTCTTTGACTTCTTTTTCTTCTTTGGCATCCTCTTCTTCTTCTTCTTCCTGTTTTTCCTCTTCTTCTTTTTCTTCTTCTTCTTCTCCTCCTCCTCCTCCTTCTTGTTCTCCTTCTTACTCTACTCCCTCTTCCTACTATTCTTCTTTTCCTTCTTGTTTTTCTTATTCTAATTCTCCTTCTCCTTCTCTTTCTTCTTCTTCTTCTTCTTCTTCTTCTTCTTCTTCCACTTCTTTTACATCTTCTTCTTCTTTTTCTTCTTCCACTTCTTCTTCTTCTTCTTCTTCTTCTTCTTCTATTTCTACTTCTTCATCTTCTCCTTCTTCTTCTTTACCTTTGTCTTCTTCTTCTTCGTCTTCTTCTTCTTCTTCATCGTCATCTTTTTCTTCATATTCTTCTCCATCTTCTTATTCTTCTTCTTCTTCATCTTCTACTTTCCTTCCTTCTTCTCCTCTTTCTGCTTCTCCTTCTTCTTCTCTATTTTCTTCTTCTTCTTCTTCTTTTTCGTCTTCTTTTTCTTGTTTTTCTTCTTGATATTCTTCCTTTAATTCTACTTCTTCTTCTTCTTCTTCTACTTATTTTTCTTCTTCTCCTTCTTCTTCTTTTTTATCCTCATCTGCTTCTTCTTCTTCTAACTCATCATCTTCTTCATTTTTGTCTTCTTCTTCTTCATCATCTTCTTCTTCTATTTCTTCTTCTTCTTCTTCTTCCTCTTCCTCTACTTCATTTTCTTCTTCTTCGTCTTCCTCGCCTTCTTCTTCTCCCACTTCTTGTTCTTTTGCTTTTTTCTTCTTTTTTTTCTTCTTCTTTTTTTATTCTTCTTCTTCTTCTTCCCCTTCTTCTTCTTCTCCTTTTTCTTCTTCTTCTTTGCTTCTTCTTCTTCTTCTTCTTCGAATCTGGTTCTTGTTCTTTTTCTTCTTCGTCTTCTTCTTCTTTGCCTTTTTCTAGTTCATCTTCTTTTTTGTCTTGTGCAACTTCAGCTTCTTCTTCTTCTTCTTTTTCTTCTACTTCTTTTTCTTCCTCTACTTCATCTTCTTCTTCTCTCCTTTATTTCTTAATCTACTTCTTCTTCTTCTTCTTCTTCTCCATCTTCTTCTTCTTTTTCAACTTCTCCTTCTTCCTCCTCTTCTTCTTCTTCTACTTCTCTTTCTCCTTCTCCATCTTCTTCTTCTTCTTCTTCTTCTTTGCCATCTTCTTCTTCATCATCGTCATCTTCTTCTTCTACTACTTTTTCTCCTTCTCATTATTCTTCTTCTTCTACTTCTTCTTTTCTTCTACTTTGAGTTTGTCTTCTTCTTCTTCTTTGCCTTCTTACTCTCTACCTTCTTCTCTTTTTTCTTCTTTTTCTATTCTTTCTACTTCTACGTCTTCTTCTCCATCTACTTCATCTTCTTCCCCTCCTTCTTCTACTTCTTCCACTTCTTCTCCTTCTTTTTCATCCTCTTCTTCTTCTTCTTCTTCTTCTCTTTCTTCTTCTTCTTCTTCTTTGACTACTTCTTCTTCATCGTCTTCTTCATCATCATCTTCTTCTTCTTCTTCCACTTCTTCTTTCTCTTCTTCATCTTAATCTACATCTTTTTGTTCTTCTTCTTTTGCTTTTCTCCTTCTTCTTCTTCTTCCTTGTCTTCTTCTTCTTCTTAATCATCTTCTTCATCATCCTCTTCTTCACCCTCTTCTTCTTCTTCTTCTTCTTCTTCTTCTTCGTGTTCTACTTCTTCTTCTTCTTATTCTTCTTCTTTCTTCTTCTTGTACTCCTTCTTCTTTTTCTTTTTCTTTTTCCTCTTTTTCATCTTTGCCTTCTTCTTCTTCTTCTTCTTCTTCTTCTCCCTCTTCTTCTTCTTCATGAACTTCTTCTTCTTCTTCTACTTCTTCTTCATCTTCTTCTTCATCTTCTCTTTCTTCTTCTTCTTCTTCTTCTTCTTCTTCTTCTCCATCTTTTTCTTCTTCTTTTTCTTCTCCTTCCACTTTTTCTTTTTCTCCTTCTTCTTATTCATCTTCTTCTTCCTTTCTTCTTCTTCACCTTCTCCTACTCATTCTTCTTCTCCTTCTCCTTCTCCTTCTCCATCTCCATCTCCTTCTTCTTCTTCTTCTTCTTGTTCTTCTTCTCATCTTCTTCTTCTTCAACTTCTTCGACTTCATCTTATTCTTCTTCTTCTTCTTCTTCTTCTGTGTCTTCTTCTTCTTTTTCTTCATCGCTTTCTTCTTCTAGTTCTTCTTCTTCTTCATCATCGCCTTCCTCTTCTTCTTCTTCCTCTTCTTTTTCTATTTTTTCTTCCTTTTATTCTTCTTTGTCTTCTTCTTCTTCTTTGTCCTCTACTAGTTCTTCTTCTCCTTCTTTTTCTTCTTCATCAACTCATGCTTCTTCTTCTTCTTCTTCTTCTTTCTTTTCTCCTTATTCATCGTCTTCTTTTTTGTCATCATCATTTTCTTCTTCTACTTCTTCTTCATCTTCTTCTTCATCATCTTTTTCGTGTTCTTCTTTGTCTTCTTCTTCTTCCTCTTTTTCTTCCTCTACTTCTTCTTCTTCTTCTTCCACTTCTTCGTCATCTTCTTCTGCGTATTCTTCTACTTCATGTTCTTCTTCTTCTTCTTCTTCTTCTTCTTCATCTTCTTCATCTACATATTCTTCGTCTTCTTCTTCTTCTTCTTCTTCTTCTCCTTCTTAATCTTTGTCTTCTTCATCTTCCACTTCCTATTTTTCATCTTCTTCTACTTCGCCTTCTTCTTCTTCTCCTTCATCATCATCTTCTTCTTCTTCTTCCTCATCTTCTTCTTCTTCTTCTTCTCATTCTATTTTTTTCTTCTTCGCCTTCTTCTTCATCTTGTTCTTCAACTTGTTCTACTTTTTTTCTTCTTCATCTTCTTCTCCTTGTTCTTATTTATCTTCCTATTCTTCATCTTCTTCTTCTACTTCTTTTTCTTCTTCTTCTTCTTCCACTACTTCTTTGTTTTCTTTTGCTTCTCCTTCTTCTCCTTCTTCTTCTTCATCTTGTTCCTGTTCTTCTTCTTCTTTTTCTTCTTCTTCTTCATGTCCTTCTCATTCCACTTCTTCTTCTTATTCTTCTTCTTATTCTTCTTCTCCTTCTTCCTCTTCTTGTTCCTCTTTTTCTTCTTCTTCTTTTTACACTTCTCCATCTTCTTATTCTCAATCTCCTTTTACTTCTTCTTCCTCTTCCTCCTCCTCCTCTTCTTTTACTTTTTCTTTCTCTTCTTCTTCTGCTTCTTCTCGTTATTCTTCTTCTACATTTCTTTCTTCTTCTTCTTCTTCTTTTTCTTCTCCATCTTCCTCTTTCTCTTCTTCTTATTCTTCTCCACCATCATCTTCTTCTTCTCCTCCTCCTCCTTCTTCTTCTTCATCATCTTCTTCTTCTTCTTCTCCTCCTCCTCCTCCTTCTTCATCTTCTCCTTCTTCTACTTCTTTGTCTACTTCTTCTTCTTCTACTACTACTTAATCTTCTTTCACTTATTCTCCTTCTTATTTTTCCATTTCTTATTCTTCTTTTTCTCCTATTTGTTCGTCTTCCTCTTCTTCTTGCTGCTCTTCTTCTTCTCCTTCGTCTTCTTATTCATCTTCTTCTTCGTTTCCTTCTCGTACCTCTTCTTCTTCGTCTTCCTGTTGTTCTTCTTCGCCTTCTTTATCTTCTTCTTCTTCTTCTTCAACTTATTATTATTATTATTATTAGTATTATTATTATTGTCCTCCTCCTTCTTCTTCTCCTTCTCCTCCTACTCCTTCTTCTTCTTCTCCAATCTCATTTTCTTCTTCTTCTTCTTATTCTTATACCTCTTCTTCTTCTTCTTCTTCAACATCTTTTTCTTCTTCTTTTCTTCTTGTTCTTCTTCTTTGCCTTCTTATTCTTCCTTTTCTACTTCTTTTTTTTCTTCTTCTTCTTTGTCGTCTTCTTCTTCTTCTTGTTCTTCATCTTCTAGTTCTACTACTTCTCCTTTGTCTTTTTTTCTTCTTCTTCTTCTTCTTCTTTGCCATCGTCTTTTTCTTCTTCGCCTTCTTTGTCATCCTCTTCTTCTTCTTCTTTTTCTTCTCCTTCTTTTTCTTTTCTTCTTCTTCTTCTTTTTTCTATGCTTGTTCTTCTTCTTATTCTTCTTGTTGTTCTTCTTTTTTGTCTTCTTATTATTATTCTTCTTCTTCTAGTTCTTCTCTTCTACTTCTTCTTCATCTTCTTCTTCTTCTTCTTCTTCTTCCTTTTTTTTATCTTCCTCTTTTTATTCTTCTTCTTCTTCTTCCTCTTCTCCCACTTCTTCTTGTTCTTCTTATTCTTCTAATTCTTCTTCTTCTTATTCTTCTTATTTCTCATCTTCTCCTTCTAATTTTGCATCTCCTTCTTCTTCTTCTCTTCATCTTCTTCTTTCTCTTCTTCTACTTCATCATCTTGTTCATCTTAATCTTTGTCTTCTTCTTCTTCGTCGTCTCCTCCTCCTCCATCTTCTTCTACTTCTTCTTCTTCTTCTTCAACTACTTCTTCCTGTTCTTCTTCTTCTTCCTCTTCTTCTTCTTTGTCTTCTCCTCCTTCTTCTTCTTCCTTTTCTTCTTCTCATTCTTCTTTTTTCACTTCTTCTTATTCTTCTTCTTCTTCTTCTTCTACTTCTTCCTCCACTTTTTCTTCTTCTTCTTCTTCATCTTTTTTCTGCACCTTTTTCTTCTTCATCATCATCATCAACTTGTTCTTCTTCTTCTTCTTCTTCTTTATCTTCTTCTTTTTGTTCTTCTTCTCCTTCTTCTTCTTCTCATTCTTCTTCTTCTACTTGTTATTCTAGTTCTTCTTCTTTTTCTTCTTTTTGTTCTTCATCTTCTTCTTCTTCTTTTTCTTCTTCTTCTTCATCA
>JAIUJO010002367.1:70000-82500 GCA_023846275.1 Vanilla planifolia
TCCTCTTCTTCATCTTCTTCTTCTTTTTCTTCTTCTTCTTCGTCTTCTTCTTTTTCTTCTTTTCTTCATCTTCTTCTTGTTTGTCTTCTTCTTCTTCTTCTTGTCTTTCTTCTTCTTCTAATTCTTCTTCAAATTTTTCATCTTCTTCTTCGCATTTTCCTTCTTCTTCGTCTTCTTCTTCTTCTCCTCCTCTTACTCTTCTTTGTCTTCTTCTTCCCCTTCTTCGTCTTCTTCTCATTCTTCTCCTTCTTCTCTTTCTTCTTCTACTTCTTCTCCTTCTTCTTCTTCTTCTACTTCTTCATCTTCTATTATTTCTTCATCTTCTTCCTTTTCTTCTTTTTCTTCTTCTTCTTCTTTTTAATTTTTCTTATTATTTTTATTATTTATCATCCACTTCTTCTTCCTCTTTTTTTCCTCTTTTTCTACTTCTTCTTCTTCTTTTTCCTCTTCTCCTTCTTCATCCTATTACTACTCTTCTCCTTCTTCTTCTTCGTGTTCTAATTCTTCTTTTTCTTCTACTTCATCTTCTTCTTCTTTTTCTTCTCCTCCCTCTTCTTCTTCTTCTTCTTTGTCTTCTTTATGTTCTTCTTCTTCATCATCTTATTACTACTATTATTGTTATTATTGTAAATTATTATTATTATTATTACGATTATTGTTATTATTATTATATTATTCTCCTTATCCTTCTTCTTCTCCTTGTCCCACTTATCCTTCTTCGTCTTCTTCTTCTTCTTCCTCATCTTCTTAGACGTCTTTGTCTTCTTCTTTTCTTCTTGCTCATCTTCTTTGTCTTCTTCCTGTTCTACTTTTACTACTTTTTCCTCCTCTTCTTTCTCTTCTTCTTCATTTTTCTTATTTCTCATGTTCTTGTTCTTCTTCTTCTTCTTCTTCTTCTTCTTTGTCTTGCCTTCTTCTTCTTCTTCTTTTTCTTCTTTGTCTTTGTCTTCTTCTTTTTCTTCTTCTTCTTCTTCTTCTTCTTTTTCTTGTTCATTTTCTTCTACTTCTTCTGTTTCAACACCATCATTATCGTCATCTTCTTCTTCTTCTTCTTCTTCTTCCACTTCTTCATCTTCTTCTTCCTCTTCTTCTTCTTCTTTTCCTTCTTCATATTCTTATTTTTCCTCCTCTCCTTCTTCTTCTTCCTCTTCTTCTTCTTCTTCTACTACTTTTGTTACTTCTTCCACCTCTTCTTTCTCTTCTTCTTCATTTTCTTATTCTTTATGTTCATGTTCTTCTTCTTCTTCTTCTTTGTCTTCTTCTTCTTCTTCTTCTTCCACTTCTTCGTCTTCTTCTTCTTTGTCTTCAACTTCTTCCTCTTTGACTTCTTCTTCTCCTTCTTCTTCTTCTTCTTCATCATCTTGTCCTACTTCTTCTTCATCATTCGCCTTCTTCTAATTCTTCTTCTTCAACTACTTGTTCTACATTTTCTCCCTTGTCTTCTTCTTCTTCTTCCTCTTCTTCTTCTTCTTCCTCTTCTTCTTCTTCTTCTTTATCATCATCATCTTCTTCTTCTTCTTCTTCTTCTTCTTATGCTTTTTTCTCTTCTTCTTCTTCTTCTTCTTTTTCTTCTTATTCTTCCTTTTCTTCTTCTACTTCTTCATCATCTACTTCTTCTACCTCTTCTTCGTCTTCTTCTTCATCTCATCTTCTTCTTCTTCTTCTTCTTCTTCTTCTTCTTCTTTATCTTCTTCTTCTTTTTCTTCTTCTTCTCCTCCTCCTTCTTCTCCTTCTTCCTCTCACTCTTTTCCTACTCCCTCTTCTTCTTCTTCAATTCCTTTTCTTGTTCTTCTACTTTTCCTCTTCTCCTTCTTCTCATTCTACAACTCCCACTTCTTCTCTTCTTCTTCTTCTTCTTCTTCTTCTACTTCATCTTGTACTTCTTCATCTTCCTTTTGTTCTTCATTGTCGTCTCCCTTTACTTCTTCTTCTTCTACTTCTTCTTCTTCTTCTTCTACTTTTCTTTTTCTTCTTCTTCTTCTTCTTACTCTTCTTCTTCTTCTTCTTCTTCTTCTACTTTTTCTTTTTCTTCTTCCTCTTCTCGTTCTTCTTGTACCACTTCTTCTTCTTCTTCACCTGCTTTTTCTTCTTCATCATCATCTTCATCTTCTCCTTCTTTTCTTCTTCTTCTTCTTCTTTATCATCATCTTCTTCTTCATATTCTTCTTCGTTTTCTTCTTCTTCTTCCCCTTCTTGTTCTTATACTTCTTCTTCTTCTTCTCTGTCTTCTTCTTCTTATTCTTCGTTTTCTTCTTCTTCTTCATCTTCTTCTTTTTCATCTTCTTCTTATCCTTCTTCTTCTTCTTCTCTTCTCGTTCTTCTTCTTCTACTTCTTTTTCTTCTTCTTCTTCTTCTTCTTCTTCTTCTTCCTTGTTTTCTACTTCTTCTTCTACTTCATTATCTTCTTCTTATTCTTCTTCGACTTCATCATCTTCTTATTCCTCTTCTTCATCTTCTTCTTCTTGTTCTTCTTCTTATTTTTCTTCTTCTCCATCTTCTCCTTTTTCATCTTGTTCTTATTCTTCTTCTCCTTTCTCTTTGTCTTATTCTTCTTCTTCGCCTTCTTCTACTTCCCATTCTTCTTCTTCGTTATCATCTTCTTCTTCTCCTTCTTCACCTTCATCTTCTATTTCTTCTCTTTCCACTACATCTTCTTCTTCCTTCCCCTTCTTCTTCTTGTTCCTCTTCTTCTTTTTCTTCCTCTTTGTCTTCTTCTTTTTCTACTTCATCTTCTTCTTCTTCTTCTTCTTCTTCTTCTTCGTCGTAATCTTCTTTGTCTTCTTCATCTTCATCTTCTTTTTCTTCAGCTTATTTTTCTTTTTATTATTATTATAATTATTATTATTATTATTATTATTATTATTATTATTCTACTTACCCTTCTTCTTCTCCTTCTCTTCTTCCTCCTTCATCTTCTTCTTGTTCTTCTTCCTCTTCTTTACATTCTTCTACTTCTTCTTCTTTGTCTTCTTCTCCTTCTTCTTCTTCCACTTCTTTTTCCTTCTTCTTCTCCTTCTTTTTCCCCTTCTTCTTCTTCTTCTTCCTCTTCTTCTTCTTATTCTTCTTCATAATATTCCTCCTTTTATTCTTCTTCTTCTTATTCTTCTTCTTCTTCTTTATTTGTCTTCTTCTTCTTTCTCCTTTTCTTATTCTTCTTCTTCATCTCCTTCTTCTTCTACTTCTACATCTTTTTTCTCATCTTCTTCTTCGTCTTCTTGTTCTTTGTCTTCTTTTTCTTCTTCATCTTCTTCTCCTCCTCCTCCTCCTACTTCTTCTTCTTCTTGTTCTTCTTCTTTTTCTTCTTCTTTTTGTATGCCTTCTTCTTCTTCTTCTTCTTCTTCTTTGTCTTTATCTTCTTCTTGTTCTCCTTCTCCTCCTTCTTCTTCTTCTTCATCTTCTTCTTTGCCTTTTTCTACTTCATCATCTTTTTCTTCTTATTCTTTTTTTTCTTCTTCTTTTTTTTCTTCTGCTTCTTCTCCTTCTCCTTCTCCTTCTTCTTCTTCTTCTTCTCCTCGCTCTTCTTGTTGTTCTTCGTCCCCAACGTGTTCTTCTTCTTCATCTTCTTCATTGTCATCTTCTTCTTCTTCTTCTTCTTCTTCTCCTTCCTCTTCACCTTCTTCTTCTTCTTGTCCCTCTTCTTCTTCTTCTACTTTTTCTTCTTTTTCTTCTTCTTCATCTGCTAATTCTTCTCCTTCTTCCACTTCTCCTTCTTCTACTTCTTTTTCTTCTTCTTCTTCTTCTTCGTCTTCTTCGTTTTTTTCTATTTCTTCTTCTTCTTCTTCTTCTTCTTCTTCTTCTTCTTCTCTTTCATCTTCTTCTTCTTCTTCTTCTTCTTCTTTTCTCCTCCTTCATCTTACTCTTCTTGTTTTCCTTCTTCATCTTCTTCTTATTTTCCTTATTATTCTTCTTCTTCTTCTTCATTGTTCTCTTATTCTTCACCTACTTCTTCTTCTTCCAGATCTTCTTCTTCTTATTCTTCTTCTTCCTCTGCTTTTTCTTCTTCTTCCTCTTCTTCTTCATCTTCTTCTCTTCTTCTCTTCTTCTTTTTATTCTTCTTCTTCTTCTATTACTTCTTCTTCTTCTATTTCATCATCTTCTTCTTCTTCTTTTCTTCTCCTTCTTTTTCTTCTCCTTTGTCTTCTTCCTCTTCTTCTTCTTCATTTTCTTCTTCATTATCTTCTCCTTCTTCTTCTTCTTCTTCTTCTTTTCATTCTCCTTCTACTTCTTCTTTTCATCTTCTTCTTCTCCTTCTACTTTTTCTTATTCTTCGTTTTCTACTTCTTCGTCTTCCTCTTCTTTGTTTTCTTCTTCTTCTTTTTCTTCTCTTCTTCTTCTTCTTCCTGTTCTTCTTCTACTACTACTTCTTCTTCTTCTTCTACTCCTTCATTGTCATCATCATCATCATCAACTTGTAGTTCTTCTTCTTCTACTACTTCTACTAGTGCTTTCTCTTCTTCTTCTTCGTATTCTTCCCCTTCTTCTTCTTCTTCTTCTTCTTCTTCTTCGTCTTCTTCTTCTTCTTCATCATCTTAATCTTATTCCTCTTCTTTTTCTTGATCCTCATCTACTCCTTTGTCTTCTTCTTCTTCTTTTTCTTCCACTTCTTCTTCACCTTCTTCTTCTTCTTCTTCTTCTTCTACTTCTTCTCCTCATTCTCCTTCTTCACCTTCTTCTTCTTCTCCATCTTCTCCTTCTACTTCTTCTTCTTCTTCTTCTTCTACTGCTACTACTTCTTCTTCTCCTCCTCCTCCTGCTCCTCCTTTTTATTATTCACTTCTACTACTACTCCTTCTCCATCTTCTCATTCTTCTTCTTTTTCTTCATCGTCATCTTCTTCTTCTTCTTCTTCTCTTTATTCTTCTTCTTCTTCCTCTTCGTCTTCTTCTCCTTCTTCATATTCTTCTTCTTCTTCATTTTCTTCTACTTCTTCTTCCTCTTCTTCTTCTTCTTTTTCTTCTTCTTCCTCTTTTTCATCTTCTACTTCATCATCATCTTCTTCTTCTTCTTCATCTTCTTCTTCTTTGCCTTCCTCTTCTTCTTCCCCATCTTCTTCTTCTTCTTCCTCTTCTTCTTTACCTTCTTCTTCTTTTTCTTCTTCTTCTTCTTATACTACTTCGTCTTATTCTTCTTCTTCTCCTCCTTCTTCTCCTTCTTTAGCTTTTTCTTCTTCTTCTTCTTCTTTTCATTCTCCTTCTACTTCTTCATTTCATCTTCTTCTTCTACTACTTTTTTTATTCTTCCTTTTCTATGTCTGTCTTCCTCTTCTTTGTCTTTGTCTTCTTCTTTTTCTTCTTCCTGTCCTTCTTCTACTACTACTACTACTGCTTCTTCTTCTTCTTCTTCTACTGCTTCTTCATCATCATCATCATCATCAACTTGTTCTTCTTTTTCTTATTTTACTTCTACTAGTTCTTTCTCTTCTTCTCTTCTTCTTCCCCTTCTTCCTCTTCTTCTTCTTCTTCTTCTCCTTCTTCTTCTTCTTCTTCTTATTATTATTATTATTATTATTATTATTATTATTCCTCTTCTTTTTCTTCTTCTTCTTCTACTTCTTTTTTGCCTTCATCTTTTTCCTTCATAGTCTTCTTCTTCTTCTTCTTCTTCTTCGTCTTCTTCTTCGTCATCTTCTTCTTCTTCATCTTCTTCTTCTTCTTCTTCTTCTTCTTCTGCTTCTGCTTCTTCTACTTCTTCTTCTTCTTCTTCTTCTGCTTCTGCTTCTTCTACTTCTTCTTCTTCTTCTTCTTCTTCTTATTCTTCTTTACATTATCCTACTCTTTCTCCTTCTCCTTCTCTTCTCCTTCTCATTCTTCTTGTTCTTTTTTTTCTTCTTCTTCTACTTCTTCCTCTTCTTCTTCTTCTTCTTCTTCTTCGTCTTCTTCTTCTTCCTCTTCTTCTTCTTCGTCTTCTTCTTCTTTTTCTTCCTCATCTTCTTCTTCTTTGCTTTCTTCTTCTTCTTCTTGTTTTCCTTCTTCATTGCCTTCTTCTTCTTCTTTTTCTTGTTCTTCTTTGCTTTCTTCTTCTTCTTCTTGTTTTCCTTCTTCATTGCCTTCTTCTTCTTCTTTTTCTTGTTCATCTTCTTCTTCTTTTTCTTCCAATTCTTCTTCTTCTTCACTTTCTTCTTCTTCTTCTTCTCCATCTTCTTCTTCTACTACTACTTCTTTTCTTTACCGTTTGGTTCTTCATCTTTTTCGTGTTCTTCTTCTTCTTCTAGTTTTCTTCTTCAACTTCTCTTTCTTCTTCTACTTATTCTTCTTCTTCATCATCCTCTTCTTCTTGTTCTTCTTCCTCTTCTCCCTCTTCGTTGTCTTTTTCTTGTTCATCATCATCTTCTTCTTCTTCATCATCTTCTTCATCTTCTTCATCATCATCATCTTCTTCTTATTGTTCTTATTCTTCTTCATCTTCTTCTTCCTTGTCTTCCTCTTCTTCTTTCCCTTATTATTATTATTATTATTATTATTATTATTATTATTAATCTACTACTTCTTCTTCTTCTTCATATTATTCTTTTTCTTTTTCTTCTTCTTATTTTTCTCCTTAGTCTTCTTCTTCTTCTTGTTTTACTTCTTCTTCTTCTTCTTCTCTTACTTCTTCTTATTCTACTTCTTCTTGTTCCTCTTCTTATACTTCTTCATATTCTTCTTCCTCTTTGTCTTCCTCTTCTTCTTCTTCTGCTTCTTCTTCCTCCTCCTCTTCTTCTTCTTGTTCATCTTCATTTTCTTCTTTGTCTTGGTTTTCTTTGCCTTTTTCTACTTCTTCATCATCATCTTATTCTTCTTCTTCTTCTTCTTCTTTTCTACTTCTCCATCATTTTCTTCTTCTTCTTCTTCTTCTTCTTTCTCTTCTACCTCTTCTACAACTTCTTCTTCTTCTTCTTCTTCTTCTCCATCTCCTTCTTCTTCTTCTACTACTTCTTGGTCTTCTACTTCTACCTCTTCTTCTTCTTCATTTTCTTCTCCTTCTTCGTCTCCAATTTCTTCTTCTTCTTTGTCTTTGTCTTCTTTTTCTTCATCTTTGTCTACTTCTTCTTCTTCACATTCTTCTTCTTTGTCTTCTCTTCTTCTTTTTCTTTTTATTCTTCATCACCTTCATATACTTCCTCACCTTCTTCTTCTTTTCTTTGCCTTCTTCTTCTTCATCTTCTTCACCTTCTACTTCATCTTCTTCTCCTTCCCCTTCTACTTTTCCTTTTCTTTTTCTTATTTTTTTCTTCTTCTTCAACTTTTCTTCTTCTTCTTCTATGACTACTTCTTCTTCTTCATCATCTTCTTCTTCTTCCTCTTCTTCTTCTTCTTGTTCTTCTTCTTCTTCTTGTTCTTCTTCTACTTCTACTTCTGCTTCTTCTTCTTCTTTGTCTTCTTCCCCTTCTTCTTCTTCTGCTTCTTCTTCTTCTTCTTGTTCTTCTTCTTCTTCTTCTTCTTCTTCTTGTTCTACTTTTCATCTTATTCTTCTTCTTCTTCTTCTTCTTCTACTTCTACTTCTTCTTCTTCTTCCTTTTCATTTTCATGTTGTACTTCGTCTTCTTCTTCTTTGTATTCTTCTACTTCATCTTCTTCTTCTTCTTCTTCTTTTTTGTATTCTTCGTCTTCGTTCTCTTCTTCTTCTTCTTCTTCACTACCTTCATTATCCTCTTCTTCTTCTTCTTCTTCTCCATATTCTTTTATTGTTATTGTTATTAGTATTCTACTTCTTCTTTTCTTCTTCTTTTTTGTTCTTCTTCGAATTAATCTTCTTCGTCTTCATCTTCTTCTACTTCTTCATTTTCTTCTTCTTCTTCTTCTTCTTGTTCTTCTTCTTCTTCTTATTCTTCTTTATCTTCTTCTTCTTCTTCTTCTTCTTCTTCTTCTTCTAAGTCTTCTTCTTCATCTTCTTCATCTTCTTCTTCTTCTTCTTCTTTGTCTTCTACTTCTGCGTCATCTTCTTCCTCCACCGTTGCTTCAAGTTCTCTTAATTTTTTTGCTTTTTCTTCTCTACTTCTTCCTCCTCCTCTCCTTTTGTTCTTCTTCTTCTTCTTTTTCTTCTTTGTCTCCTTTTGATTCTTTTTTATTCTATTTCTTCTTCTTCTTTTTCTTATTTTTCTTCTTCTTCTTAATCTTCATTGTCTTCTTCTTCTACTTCTTCCTCTTCATATTCTTATTCTTCTTTTCCTTCTTCTTCTGCTTCTTCTTCTTCTTCTTCTTCTTCCTCTTTTTCATCTTCTTCTTCATCATCTTCTTCTTCTTCTTCTTCCCTTTCTTCTTCTTCTTCTTCATCATCTTCTTCTTCTTTGCCATCCTTTTCTTCTTTGCCATCCTCTTTTTCTTCCCCTTCTTCTTCTTCTTCTTCTTCTTCTTCTTCTTCTTCTTTTTCTTCTTCTTCTTCATCTTATGCTTCTTCTTTTTCTTCTTCGTCATCTTTTCCTTAGACTTCTTCTTCCTCTTCTTCTTCACCTTATTCTTCTCCTTCTTTTATTATTCTTCTTCTTCTACTTCGTCTTCTTCTTCTTCTTCTTCTTCTACTCCTTCTTCTTCTTCTACTCCTTCTTCTTCTTCTTTTGTTTCTCCTTCTCCTTCTCCTTCTCCTTCTCCTTCTTCTTGTTCTTGTTCTTGTTCTTCTTCTTCTTCTTCTTCTTCTTCTTCTTCTACTACTACTACTTCTTCATCTTCTTCTTTGTCATCCTCTTCTTCTTCCCCTTCTTCTTCTTCTTCTTCTTCTTCTTCTTTTGCTTCTTCTTTTTCTCCTTCTCCTTCTCCTTCTCCTTCTCCTTCTTCGTGTTCTTCTTCTTCTTCTTCTTCTTCTTCTTCTACTTCTTCTTCATCTTCTTCTTCGTGATCATCTTCTTCTTTCCCTTCTTCTTCTTCTTCTTCTTTGTCTTCTTCCTTTTCTTCTTCAACTTCTACTTCTTTTTCTTCCTCTTTTTCTTCTTTCTCTTCTTCTTCATCTTCTTCTTCTACTACTATTTCTTCAACTTTAACTCTACTTCTTCATCTATTTCCTCTTCTTCTTCTTTTTCTACTTCTTATTCTTCTTATTCATCATCCTCTTCTTCTTCTTCTTCTTCCTCTTCTCCTTCATTGCCTTCTTCTTCATCATCATCATGTTCTTCTTCTACTTCTTCTTGATCCTCTTTTTCAACATCATCATATTCTTCTTCTTCTTCATCATCTACTTCATCACCATCATCTTCTTCTTCTTCATCTTCTTCTTCTACGTCTTCCTCTTCTTCTTCCCCTTCTTATTATTATTATTATTATTATTATTATTATTATACATCTTCTTATTCTTCTTCTTTTTCTTATTCGTCTTCTTCTCCTTCGTATTCTTCTTCTTCTTCTTCCTCCACTTCTTCACCTTCTTCTTCTTTTGTTTCATCTTCTTCTTCTTCTTCTACTTCTTCTTTGTCTTCCTCTTCTACTTCTTCTCCTTCTTCTCCTTCTTAATCCTCTTCTTCTTCTTCTTCTTCTTCTCCTTCTTCTTTTTTTCTTCTTCTCTTCTTCCTCTTCTTCTTCTACTTCTTCACTGTCTCGTACTTCTTCTCTTTCTCCATCTCATTCTCATTCTAATTCTCCTTCTTCTTCTTCTTCTTCTTCATCATCTTCTTCTTCTTCTTCTTCGTCTTCTTCTTCTTCTTCGTCGTCTTCTTCTTCTGTTTCTTCTTCTTCGCTTTCTTATTCTTCTAGTTCTTCTTCTCATTCTTCTTCTTTATCCCCTTCTCTTCTTCTTCTTTTTCTTCCTCTTCTTATTCTTCATCTTCTACTTCTTCTTCTATTTCTCCTTCATCATCATCATCATCATCTTCTTCTTCTTCTTCTTCTTCTACTTCTTCCTCTTCTTCTTCTTCTTCTTCTTCTTCTGCTTCTTCTTCCTCTTATCCTTCTTCATCTTCTTCTCTTTTTCTTCATCCTTTTCATCTACTTCTTCTTCATCCTCATGTTAATCTTCTTCTTCTTCTTGCTCTTCTTCATCTTCTTCTTCTACTTCTCTACTACTTTTTCTACTTCTTCATCTTCCTCTTCTTCTTCTTCTTCTTCTTCTTCTTCTTTATCTTCTTCTTCTTTGCATCCGTTTACTTAATCATCTTCTTTCTCTTCTTCTTCTTCTTCTTCTTCTTCTTATTCTCCCTATTCCGCATCTTCTTTCTCTTCTTCTTCTTCTTATTCTTCTTCTCCCCCTCCTTTTTTTTTCTTGTTCTTCTTCATCTTCCACGTCTTCTTCTTCATATTCTTCTCCGCCAACTTCTACTTCTTCTTCTTCATCTTCTTCCTCTTCTTCTTCTTCTTCTACTTCTTCTTCATCTTCATCTTGTTCTACATTTTTTCTTCTTCGTCTTCTTCTTCTTAATCATCTTCTTCGTTTTCATCTTTGTCTTCTTATTCTTCATCTTCTTCTTCTACTTCGTCTTCTATTTCTTTTTCGTCTTCTTCTTCTTCTTCTTCTTCTTCTTCTTCTTCTTCTTCTCCTTCTTCTTCTTTTTCCAATTCTTCTTCTTGTTCTTCTTCTTCCTCTTCTTCTTCTTCTTCTTCTTTCTTTTCTTCTTTTTCTTTTTCTTCTTCTTTTCTTCTTCTTCTTCTTCCTCTTCTTCTTCCTCTTTTTCTTCTTCGTCTTCTTCATTTTCTTCTTCTCCTTCTCATTTTCCATCTCCCTCTTCTTTATCTTCTCTTCTTCTTGTTCTTCATCTTCTTCTTTTTCTTGTTCTTCTTCTTCTTGTTCTGCTTCTGCTTCTTCTCGTTCTCCTTCCTCGACTTCTTCTTTTTACTCTTCATCTTCTTCTTCTTTTTACTCTTCATCTTCTTCTTCTTCTTCCTCTTCTTCTTGTCCTTCATGATCATCTTCCCCATCTTCTTCTTCTTCTTATTCTTATTCTTTTCTTCTTCTTCTTCTCCTCCTTCTCCTTCTTCTTCTCCTTTTTCGTCACCTTATTTTTCTTCTTCTTTTCCAACTTCTCCATCTTCTCCTTCTTCTTCATTTTATTCTTATTCTTCTTCTCCATTTTTTCTTCTTCTTCATCTCGTTCTTCTTCATCGTCTTCTTCTTCATCTCCTTCTCCTTCATTTTCTTCTGCTTCCTCTTCTTCTACTTCAACTTCTTCTTTTTCCACTTCTTCCACTTCTTTATCTTCTTCATCATCTTCTTCTTCTTCTTCAACTTATTCTTCTTCTTGTTATTATTATTATTATTCTTCTTCTCCTCCTCCTTTTTCTCCTCCTCCTACTCTGTCTTTTTCTTCTTCTTCTTCTTCTTCTTCTTCTACTTCTACTTCTTTGCATTCTTCTTCTTCTTTTTCTTCTTCTTTTTCTACTTCTTCATCCTCTTCTTCTTCTTCTTTATCTTCTTCCTCTTCTTTTCTTCTTGTTCTTCTTTGTCTTCTTCTTCGTCTTCTTTTTCTTCCATTTCTTCTTCCTCTTCTTCTTCATGTTCTTGTTCTTGTTCTCCTTCTTCTATGTGTTTGCTTCTTCTTTGTCTTCTTCTTCTTCCTCTTCTTCTCCTCCTTCATCTTCTTCTTATTCTCCTTCTTCTTCTCCTTTTTCTCCATCTTGTTCTTCTTCTTCCTCTTGTTCTTCTTGATATTCTTCCTTTTCTTCTTCTTCTTCTTTTTCTTCTTTTTCTTCTTCTTCTTTTTCTTCTTCTTCTTCTTCTTCTTCTTCTTCTTCTTCTTAATCTTCTTTTTGTTAATCTTGCTCCTCTTCTTATTCTTCTTCATCTTCTTCTTCTTCTTCTACTTCTTCTTCATCTTTTTCTTCTTCTTCTTCCTCCTCTTCTTTGCTTTCTTGTTCTTTGTCTTCTTCTTCTTCTTATTCTCCTTCTCCTTCTTCTTCTACTTCTTCTTCTCTTTCTTCTTCTTCTTTTTTTCTTCTTCATCTTGTTCTTCTACTTCTTCTTCTTCTTCGTTGTCTTTATCTTCTTCTTCTTCTCCCCCTCCTTCTTCTTCTTCTTCCTCTTCTTTATCATCTTCTTCTTCTTCTTTTCCTTCTTTAGATTCTTCTTCTTTGCCTTTTTCGACTTCTTCCTCATCTTTATCATGTACACCTTCATCATCTTCTTCTTCTTCTTCGTCTTCTTCTTCTTCTTCTTCTTTTTCTACTTCTTTTTCTTTTTCTTCTTCTTCTTTTGCTTCTTCTTTCTCTTCTACTTCTTCTATATCTTCTTCTTCTACTTCTTCGTCTTCTACTTCTTCCTCTTCTTCTTCTTCTTTTTCTTCTCCTTCTCCTTCTCTTTCTCCTTCCCCAACTTCTTCTTCTTCTTCTTCTTCTTCTTCTTCTTCTTCACCTTCTTTTTCTTCTTCTTCATCAACATCTTCTTCTTCTTCTCGTTCTTCTTCTTCTTCTTCATCTTTGTCTTCTTCTTCTTCTTTGTCTTCTTTTTCTTCTTTGCCTTCTTCTTCTTCCTCTCCTTCACCTTCTTCTTCTTTGTCTTCTCCTATTCTTCTTGTCCTTCTGATTCTTCTTCAACTCCTTTTTCTTTGTAGTCCTCTTCTTCAACTTCTTCACCTTCTACATCATCTTCTTCTTTTTCATCTTCTT
>JAIUJO010002367.1:85000-92178 GCA_023846275.1 Vanilla planifolia
GTGCTCGTTCTTCTACTTCTTCTTCTTCATTTTTTTCGTCGTCTTCTTTTTCTTTTTCTTCCTCTTCTTCTTCTTCATCTTCTTCTACTTCTTCTCTTTTTTTCTTTTTCTTCTTCTTCTCTTTCTTCATCTTCTTCTACTACTACTACTTCTTCTTAACCCTCTGCTTCTTCTTCATCTTTTGCTTCTTCTTCTTCTTCTTCATCTTTTGCTTCTTCTTCTTCTTCTTCTTCTCCTTCTTCTTCTGCTTCTACTTCTTCTACTTCTTTCTTTAGTTTTTCTTTTTCTTCTTCTTCTTCTTCTTCATTTGCTTCCTCATCTTCTTGTTGCTCATCTTCTTCTTATACTTCTTCTTCGTCATCCTATTCATGTTCTTCTTCTTCTTCTTCTTCTTCTTCTCCTTCTTCATCGTCTCCTTCTTCTTCATCATCATCATTTCCTTCTTCTACTTCTCCTTCATTCTCTTCTTCTTCCTCTTCCTCTTCTTCTTTCCCTTCTTCTTCTACTTCTTCCCCTTCTTCTTCTTCACCTTCTTCTTCTTCTTCTTCTTCCACTTCTACTTGTTCATCATCATCATCATCATCATCTTCTTCTTCTTCCCCTTAACACTCTCCTACTCCTTCTCCTTCCCCTTCTTCTTCTTCTTCTTCTTTGACTTTATCTTCTACTTCGCTTTCTTCATCTTCTAGTTCTTCTTTTTCTTCTTCTCCTTGTTCATCAACATCTTCTTCTTCTTCTTCTTCATCTCCTTCTTCTACTTCTTATTCATTCTCATGTTCATCATCATCATCATCTTCTTCATCTTCTTCATCATTTTCTTCTTCACCTTCTTCATCATCATCATCATCACCTTCTTCTTCTTCTTCTTCTTCTTCTTCCTTATTTTCTTCCTCTTCTTCTTCTATATCTTCTCCTTTTCCTTCTTCACCTTCTTCTTCTTCTTCTTCCTCTTCAAATTCTCCTACTCCTTCTCCTTCTCCTTCTTCTTCTTCTTCTTCTTCTTTGACTACTTCGTTTTCTTCTTCTTCTAGTTCTTCTTTTTCTTCTTCTTTTTCTTCTTCTTTGTCTTCTTTTTCTTCCTCTTCTTGTTCTTCGTCTTCTTTTTCTTCTTCTTTTTCTTCTTTTTCATCTTCTTCTTCTTCTCCTACTTCTTCTTCTACTACTTCTTTCTTTACCCTTTGCTTTTTCATCTTTTCTTTTTCTTCTTCTTCTGTTTCCTCTTTTTTTTAGTTTTTCTTCTTCCACTTCTTCTTCTTCTTCTTCTTATTCTTCTTCTACATCATCCTCTTCTTCTTCTTCTTCCTGTTCTCTTTCTTCATCATCTTCTTCTTCTTCTTCTTCATCATCTTCTTCTTCTTCTGCTTCATCTTCATTCTCTTGTTCATCATCATCTTCTACTTCTTCATCTTTTTCTTCTTCTTCTTCTTTTTTTTCTTCTTCTTCTTCTTTTTCTTCTTCTTCTTCTGCTTCTTCTTCTTCATCTTCTTCTTCATTGTATTCTTCTACTTCATCATCATCATCTTCTTCTTCTTCTTCTTCCTCTTCTTCTTCTTCTTCTTCCTCTTCTTCTTCGTATTCTTCGTCTTCTTTTTCTTCTTCTTCTCCTCCTCCTTCTTCACCTCCTTCATCTTCTTCTTCTTCATCTTCCACCTCTTCTTCTTCATCTTCTTCTTCGACATGTTGCACTTTGTCTTCTTCTTCTTCTTCTTTTATTTCTTTTTCATCCCTTTATTCATCATCTTCTTCTTCCTCTTCTTTTTCTTCTGGTTCTTCTATTTCTTTTACTTTTTTGTCTTCTATTTCTACTTCTTCATATTCTTCTACATCATCTTCTTCTTCTGCATCTTCTTCTTTGTATTCTTCTACTTCATCTTCTTCTTCTTCTTCTTTGTTTTCTTCGTCTTCTTTCTCTTCTTCTTCTTCTTCTTCTATTTCTTCTGCTCCTCTTTCTTCCTCTTCTTCTTCTTCTTCATCTTCCACTTCTTATTCTTCATATTCTTCTTCATCATCTTGTACTTCATCTTCTCCTTCTTCTTCTCTCCTTCTTCTCTCCTTCTTCTACCACTTCATCATCTTCTTCTTCATCTACATCTTGTTCTTCTTTTTTTTCTTCGTCTTCTTTTCTTCATCTTCTACTTCATTTTCTTCTTATTCTTTGTCATCTTTTTCTACTTCTGCATCTTCCACTTCTTCTTCTACTTCTGCATCTTCCACTTCTTCTTCTACTTCTTTTTCATCATCACCTTCTTCTTCTTCTTCATCATCTTTTCCTCCTTCTTCTTCTTCCTCTTCTTCTTGTTCTTGTTCTCCTTCTACTTCTTCTTCTTCTTCTTCTTCTTCTTCTTCTCCTTCATCTTCTACTTCTACTTCTTCTTCTTCTTCTCCTTCTTCTCATTCTTCATCTCCACCTTCTTCTTCCTCCTCTTCTTCTTGTTCTTGTTCTCCTTCTTCTTCTTCTTGTTCTTTTTCTTCTTCTTCTTCTCCTCCTTCATCTTCTTCTTCTTGTTGTTCTTCTTCTTCTTCTTCTTCTTCTTCTTCTTTGTTTTTTTCTTCTTCTTCTCCTTCTTCTCATTCTCCATCTACTTCTTCTTCTTCTTCATCATCTTCTTCCGTTTCTTCTTCTTCCACTTCTTCTTCTACTTCTGCTTCTTATTCTCCTTCTTCTATATCTTCTTCATCCCCTTCTTCATCTTTTTCTTCTTCTTCTTCTTCTTCTTTTTCTTCTTCATCATCATCATCTTCTTCTTCTCCTTCTCCTTCTCCTTCTCCCTCTTCATCTTCTCCTTCGTCTACTTCTCTTTCCTCTTCTTCTTCTTCTTCTTCTTCTTCTTCTACTTTCTCTTCTTATTCATGTCCATTTTCTTCTTCTTTTTCATCTTTTTCTTCTTCTTCTTCTTCTTCTTCATCACCATCATCATTATCATCATAATCATGTTCTCCCTCCTCTTCTTCTTCTTCCACCTCCTCTTCCACTTCTTCTTCTTCTTCTTCTCTCCTTCTCCTTCTTCTCCTTCTAAATCTCCTTCTTCTCCTTCTTCTTCCTCTTCTTCCTCTTCTACTTCTTCTTCTTCTTCTTCTTCTTCTTCTTACTCTTCTTCTTCTTTTACTTCTTATTTTTCTTCTTTTCCTTTATCATCATCATCTTCTTCTTCTTTTTGTCCTACTTCTTCTTCACCTTCTAGTTCTACTTCTTCTCCTTCGTCCTCTGCTTCTTCTTCTTCTTCTTCTTCTTCTCCTTGGTCTTCTTCTTCTTCTTCTTCTTCTTCTCGTTCTTCTTCTTCATCTTCTTCTTTTCTTCTTCTTCATTTTCTTCTTCTTCTTATGCTTCACCTTCTTCTTCTTCTTCTTCTTCTTCTTCTTTTCTTCTTCTTCCTCTTCTTTTTCTTCTTATTCTTTGCCTTCTTCTTCTGCTTCTTTGTCTTAGAACCTTTTCCACTTATTCTTCATCTTCTTCTTCTACTTCTTCTTCTTCTCCTTCTTCTTCTTCTTCTTCTTATTCTTCTCCTTCTTCCCCTTCTTTTCTTCTTTTTCTTCTTCTTCATCTTCTTTTCCTCTTCTCCTACTTCTTATTCTACATCTTCTTCTTCTCTCCTTCTTCTTATCCACCTTCTTCTTCTTCTACTTCATCATCTTGTTCTTCTTCGTGTTCATTGTTTTCTTGTTCGTCATCTCCTTCTTGTTCTTCTTCTGCTACTTCTTCTTCTTCTTCTTCTTCTTCAACATCTTCTTCTTTTTCTACTTATTCTTCTTCTTCTACTTCTTCTTCTTCTTCTTCTTCTTCTCGTTCTTCTTCTTCTTCTTCTTCTTCTGTCTCTCTCTCTTCTTCTTCTTCTTCTTCTTTTTCTTCCTATTCTTCTTCTTATTCTTCTTCTTCTTCTTTTTCTTCTTCTTCTTTTTCTTCTTCTTCTTCTTCTTCTTCTTCTTCTTCCCCTTCTTCTTCTTCTTCTTCTTCTTCTTCTTCTTCAACATCATCATCGTTATCTTCTTCTTCTTCTTCTACTTCTTCTACTTCTTCTTCTATTTCTTCTTCTTTTTTTCTTCCTCTTCTTCTTCTTATTCTTCTCATTCTTCATTTTCTTCTTCTTTTAGTATTTCTTCTTTGTCTTTTCCATCTTCTTCTTCGTCTGTTGCTTCATTTTCTTCTTCTTAAGCATCATCTTCTTCTTATTCTTCTTCTTCTTATTCAACTTCTTCTTCTTGTCCTTCTTGTTCTCCTTCTTCTAATTCTTCAAGTTTTTTTAGCCTTTTTCTTCTTCTTCTTCAAATTCTTCTAATTCTTCAAGTTTTTTTAGTCCTTTTCTTCTTCTTCTTCTTCTTCTTCTTCTTCTTCTTCTTCTTCTTCTTCCTCCTCGTCTTCTCCTTCTTCTTCTTCTTCTTCTTCTTCTTCTTCTTCCTCCTCCTCTTCTTCTTCTTCTTCTTCGTCTTCTTCTTCGCCTTCTTCTTCTCTTCTTCGTCTTCTTCGTCTTCTTCTTCTTTTTCGTCTTCTTCTTCGTCTTCTTCTTCTTCTTCTTCTTCTTCTACTTCTTCTTCTCCATCTTTTTCTTCCTCTTCTTCTTCTTGTTCATCTTCTTCTTCTTCTTCTTCCTTTTCTTCTTCTTCTTCTTCTTCTTAATTATAATAATCAACAGCATCATCATCATCATAATCTTCTTCTTCTTCTTCTTTCCCATCTTATTCTTCTCCTTCTTATTCTTCACTTTCCTCATCTTCTTATTCTTCTTCTTCTTCTTCTTCTTCTTCTTCTTTTGCTTCTTCTTGTTTTATTCTTCTTCTTCATCATCATCATCATCTTCTTCTTTTTCTAATTCTTCTTCTTCTTCTTCATCTTCTTCTTCGACTTGTTCTTTTTCCGCTTCTTCTTCTTCTCTTTCGTCTTCTTCTTTTTCTACTTCTTTTTCTTCTTCTTTTTCTTCTTCATGTTCTTCCTATTTTTCTTTTTCATCTTCACCATCTTCTTGTACTTCTTTTTCTTCTTCTTCTTCTTCTTCTTCTTCTTCTACATCTTCTTCTTATTCATCTTGTCTTCTTCATCTTCTTCTTCATATTCTTCTTCTTCTTATTCGTCTACTTCTTCTTCTACTACTTCTTCTTTTTCTCCTTGTTCTTCTTCTTCTTCTTGTTATTATTATTATTATTATTATCATTAATATTATTATTTTTATTCTACTTCTTTTTCTTCTTCTTGTGAATATTCTTCTTCTTCTTCTTCTTCTTCTTCTTATCCTTGTTTTTCTTCTCCTTCTCATCCATCTTCTTCTCCCCTTTCTTCTTCTTCTTCTTCTTCCTTTTTTTCTTCTTTTTATTCATCATTTTCCTCTTCTTTTTCTTCTTCTTCATCTACAATTCATCTTCTTCTTCTTCATCATTATCACCTTCTTCCTCCATCGTCATCATCTTCTTCTTCTTCTTCCTCCTCTTCCCCTTCTTCTTTTTCTTCTTCTTCGTCTTCTTTTTCAACTTCTCCTTCTTCTTCTTCTTCTTCTACTTCTTCGTCTTCTTCTTCTTCTTCTCCTTCTTCTTCTGCATCTTCTCCTTCTTCTACACCTTCTTCTACTTCTTCTTCATCTACATCTTCTTCTTTTTCTTAAACATCTTCTTCGTCTTCTCCTCCTCCATCTATCGCTTCCTGTTTTTCTCATTCTTCTCCTCCTTTTTCTTCTTCTTCTTCTTCATGTTCTTCTTCTTCTTTTTCTCCTTCTTCTTCTTCATCTTCATCTTCTTCTTCTTCTTCTTCTTCTTCTTCTTAACCTTCTTCTTCGTCTTCATCTTCTTCTACTTCATCTTCTTCTTCTTCTTCTTCTCCTTCTTTTTCTTCTCCAACATCTTCTTCTTCTTTGTCTTATTATTCTTCTTCTTCTTTTTCTTTTTCTTTCCTTCTTCTTCTTCTTCTTCTTTTTCTTTTCCTTCTTCTTCTTATTCTTTTTCTTCTTCTTCTTCTTCTACTTCTTCTACCCCTTATTCTCCTTCTTCTCCTTCTTCTTCTTCTCTTTCATCGTTTTCTTCTTCTTCTTCTTCTTCTTCCTTCCCCTTCTCCTCTTCT
This sequence comes from Vanilla planifolia, assembly GCA_023846275.1. NCBI lineage: Eukaryota > Viridiplantae > Streptophyta > Magnoliopsida > Asparagales > Orchidaceae > Vanilla > Vanilla planifolia. Next base: position 91,041 of record JAIUJO010002367.1, read on the forward strand.
TCTTCTTCCTTCCCCTCCTCCTCCTCCTCTTCTTCGTCTTCTAGTTCAACTTCTTCTTCTTCTTCGTCTTCTCCATCTCTTACTTCTACTTCTCCTTCTTCGTTTTCTTCATCTTCTTCTTTTCTTCGTCTTCTTCTTCTTCTTCTTCTTCTACTACTTTGTCTTCTTCTTCATCTTCTTCTTCTTCTTCTTTTTCTTCTTCTTCTTAAAATTCTTCTTCTTCTTAAAATTCTTCTTCTTCCTCTTCTTCATCTTCTTCTTTTTCTTAGCCTTCTTCCTGACCTCCTCTTCTTCTTCTTTCTCTTCTTCATCTACTTCTTGGTCTTTGTCCTCTTCTCGTTCGTTTTCTCCTTCTCGCTTACCTTTTTCTTCTTGTCCTTCTTCTTCTTCTTCTACTTCTTCTTCGTCTTGTTCTTCTTCCTTCTTCTTCTTCTTTTCTACTGCTTCTTCTTTTTCTTCTTCTTCGTCTTCTTCTTCTTCTTCTTCTTCCTCAACTTTTTCATCTTCTTCTTCTTCTTCTTCTCCTTCTTCTTTATTTTGTTCTTTTTCTTCTTTTCTTTTTCTTCTTCTTTGTCTTCTACTTCTTTTTCCACTTCTTTTAGTTCTTCTCCTTCTCCTCCTCTGTCTTCTTCTTTTTCCTTTTCTTCTTCATCATCATCAACTTCTTCTTCTTCTTCTTCTAATTCTTCTTCTTCTCCTTCCTCTTCTTCGCCTTTTTTTTCTCCTACTTCTTCTCCTTCTTATTCTTCTTCTTCTTCAACTTCTCATATTTCTTCTCCTCCTACTTCTTCATCATCATCATCTTCTTCTTGTTCCTCTTTTTCTTCTTCTTCTTCTTTTTCTTCTTCATCTTCTTTTTCTCTTTTTTAGTCCTCTTCTTCTTCTTCTTCTTCTTTTAATTCTTCTACTTCATCTTCCTCTTCTTCTCCTTTGTGTTCTTCTTCTTCTTCTTTATCTTCTTCTTCTTCTTTTTCTTCTTCTTCTTCTTCGAATTCTTCTTCTTCTTCTACTTCTTTTTCTTCTACTTATTCTTATTCTTCTTCTTCTTTTGCTTTTTCTTGTTCTTCTTCTCATTATCATCATCATCATCTTCTTCTTCTTCTTCTTCGTATTTTTCTTCCTCTACTTCTCCTCCACA
>JAIUJO010002661.1:0-2500 GCA_023846275.1 Vanilla planifolia
AGATAAAGAAGAAGTTGAAAAAGAAGGAGGAGGAGGAGGAGGAAGAGCATCTGAAGAAGAGGAAGAAGAAGAAGAAGAAGAAGAAGAAGAATAACAAGAAGAATAAATGGAGTAAGAAGAAGAAGAATAATAAGATGAAGAAGAAGGAGAAGAAGTAGAAGAAGTTGAAGAAGAAGAAGAATAGGAACAAAAAGAAGAAGAAGAAGAAGAAGAAGAAGAAGAACCAGAAAAAAAAGAAGAAGAGGAAGAAGAAGAAGTAGAAATGAAGAAGGAGAAGAAGAAGCAGAAGCAGGAGAAGAGGAAGAAGAAGAATGAGAAGAAGAAGAACAAAAAGATGATGATAGTGAAGAAGAAGTAGAGGAAGAAGAAGAAGTAGATGGAGGTGGGGAGGAGGATTAGAAGAAGTGGAAGAAGAAGAAGGAGAAGAAGAAGTGGAAGAAGTGGAAGAAGAAAAGGAAGAAGAACTAGAAGAAGAAAAGGAAGAAGAAGAAGAAGTAGAAGAAGAAGGTGAAGAAGAAGAAGAAGAAAAAAAGAGGAAGAAGAAGGGGAGGATGTAGAAGAAGTAGAAGAAGAGAAAGAAGAAGAAAAAAAAGAATAGGAAGAGGAAGAAGAAGAAGAAGAATGATAAAAAGAAGAACAGGCAGTAGTAGAAGTAGAACCAAAAGAAAAGAAGAAGAAGAAGAAGATGATGAAGATGAAGAAGAAGAAGAGGAGGAAGAAAAAGAAGTAGAATAAGAATAAGAAGAAGAAGAAAAAGAATAAGGAGAAAAAGAAGAATAACAATAAGAAAAAGAAGGAGATAAACTAGAAATTACAGTAGTAGAAGAAGAGGAAGAAGAATAAGAAGAGGAAGAATAATAATAATAAGAAGAAGAAGAAGGAGAAGAAATAGAAAAAGAGGAAGATGACGAAATAGAAGAAGAAGAAGATGAAGAAGAAGAAGAAGAAGAAGAAGAAGTAGAAGAAGAAGAAGAAGAAGAAGTAGAGGAAGAAGGAGAAAAAGATGGAGAAGAAGAAGAAGAAAAAGATGAAGAAGCAGAAGAGGAAGAAGAAGAAGAAGAAGTAGAAGAAGACAAAGATAAAGAAGTGGAAGATGAAGAAGGAGAAGAAGAAGAAGAAAAAGAAGAGAAGGAAGAAGAAGAACTAGAACAAGAAGAACAGTAAGAAGAAGAAGTAGTAGTAGTAAAAGAAGAAGAAGAAGAAGAAAAAAAGAAGAAGTTCAAGAAGAAGAAGAAGAAGAAAAAGAAGAAGAAGAAGAAGATGATGATGATGATGAAGAAGTAATAGAAGAGGAAGAAGAAGAAGGAGATCTAAAGAAGAAGAAGAAGAAGAAGAAGCAAAAGAAGAAGAAGAGAAGAAGGAGAAGGAGAAGAGAAAGATGAAGAAGGAGAAGATGATGAAGAAGAAGAAGAACAAGAAGAAAATACAGGAGGAGAAAAAGAAGAATAAGAAGAAGAAGATGTAGAAGATGCAGAAGATGAAGTGGAGGAAGAAGAACAAGAAGAAAAAGAAGAAGAGGAACAAGAGGAACAAGAAGAAGAGGAGGAAGAAGAAGAAGAAGTAGAAGAGGAAGTAAAAGAAGAAGAAAAAGAAGAATGAGAAGAAGAAGAAGAAGAAAAAGAAGAAAATGAAAAAAGTGGAAGAAGAAGAAGAAGAAGAAGGAGGAGGAGGAGGGGGAAGAGGAGGAAGTGGAAAAGGAGGATCACAAGAAGTGAAAGAAGAAGAAGAAGAAGAAGGAAAAGAAGAATAAGAAGATTTGAAGAAGAACTGGAAGAAGCAGCACGAGATGAAGAAGAGGAAGAAGAAGAAGAAGCAGAAGAACAAGAGGAAGAAGCAGAAGAGGATGTAGAAGAAGAAGAAGATGATGAAGAAGACGAGGAAGAAGAAGAAGAAGAAGAAGAAGAAGAAGATAAAATAGAAGAAGAAAAAAAAGAGAAAAGGAATAAGAAAAGAAGCAGAAGAAGAAAAAGACGAAGAGGAAGAAGAGGAAGAAAAAGATGAAGAAAAGGATGAAAAAGAAGAAGAACAAGAAGGACAAGAAGATGATAATAATGATGATGATAATGAGTAAGACGAACAAGAAGAATAAGAGGAAGTAGAAGAAGAAGAAGAAGAAGAAGAAGAAGGATAAGGAGGAAGATTAAGAAGAAGAAAAATAAATAGTATATAAAGAAGAAGAAGAAGAAGAAGAAGTTGAAGTAAAATAAGAAAAAGAAGAAGCAGAAAAAGAAGAAGAAGAAGAAGTAAAAGTAGTTCAAGAAGAAGAAGTTTAAATAGAAGAAGAAGAAGAAGAAGAAGTTTAAGTAGAAGAAGAAGAAGAACCAAAAGAAGAGAAAGAAAAAGGAGAAGAAGAAGAAAAAGAAGAGAAGAAGACGAAGAATAAGAAGAAGAAGAAGAAGTAGCAGTGAAAGTAGAAGAAGAAAAAGAAGAAGAAGAAGAAGAATAAGAAGAAGAAGAAGAACGAGAAAAAGAAGGAAAAGAAGAAGAAGAAGAAGAAGAA
>JAIUJO010002661.1:12500-15000 GCA_023846275.1 Vanilla planifolia
GGAGGAAGAAGAAAATTTCAAAGAAGAAGAGGAAGAAGAAGACGAAGGAGAGGAAGAAGAGGAGGAAGAAGAAGAGTAAGAATAAGAAGAAGAAGAAGAAATAGAAGATGAAGAAGATGAAGCAGAAGAAGAAGAAGAAGAAGAAGGAGATATAGAAGATGAAGAAGAAGAAGGAGGAGGAGGAGGTGGTGGATCACAAGAAGAAGAAGTAGAAGAAGAAGAAAAGGAAGAAGAAGAAGAAGAAGAAGTAGAGGAAGAAGAAGAAAAACAATAAGAACAAGAACAACAAGAAAAAGAAGAAAAAGAAGTGGAAGAAGAAGAAAAAGAAGTAGTTGAAATAGAAGAAGAAGTATAAAAAGAAGAAGAAGAAGAAGAAGAAGAAGAAGAGGAAGAAGATGATGAAGAAGAAGTAGAAGTAGGAGATGAAGAAGAAGAAGGAGAAGAAGAACAAGAAGAAGAAGAAGAAGAGGAAATGAAAGAAGAAGAAGAAGGATAAGAAGAAGAAAAGGAAGTGGAAGAAGAAGAAGAAACATAAGTAGTTGTAATTGTAGTAGTAGTTGCAGTAGAAGAAGAAGAATAAAAAGAAGAAGAAGAAGAAGAAGAAGAAGAAGAAGTAGAAAAAGAAGACGAAGTGGAAGAAGTAGAATAAGAATAAGAAGAAGAAGAAGAAGTAGAACAAGAAGAAGAAGGAGAAGAAGAAGAAGAAGAAGAAGAAGAAGAAGAAGAAGATAGAAGAAGAAAAACAAGATGTTGATGAAGAACAAGAAGATGTATTAATAATAGAAGAGGAAGAAAAAGCAGAAGAAGAAGAAGAAGAAGAAGAAGAAGAAGAACGACGAGAAGAAGAACAAGATGAAGAAGAAGATGACGAAGAATAAGAAGAAGAAGGCGAAGAAGATGAAGAAAAAGAAGAATAAGAAGAAGACCAAGAAGAAGAAGAAGAAGAAGAAGAAGAAGAAGAAGAAGTAGAAGCAGAAGAAGAAGAACACGAAGAACAAGAAGAAGAAGAAGAACAAGAACAAGTAAAAGAAGAAGAAGAAGCCAAAGATGATGAAGAAGAAGATGATGATGATGATGCTGAAAAAGTAGAAAAAGAAGAAGAAGAAGACGAAGAAGAAAAAGAAGAAGAAGAAGAAGAGGAAGAACAAGCCGAAAAGTAAGAAGAAGAAGAAGAAGAAGAAAATCAAGAAGAAGAAGAAGAAGAAGAAGAAGAAAATCAAGAAGAGGAAGAGAAAAAAGAAGAAGTAGAGGAAGAAAAAGAAGTGGAAGAAGAAGTAGTAGAAGTAGTGGAAGAAGAAGAATAAGAATAAGAAAAAGAATAAGAAGAAGAAGAAGAAGAACAAGTTTAAGAATTAGAAGAGGAGTAGGAAGAAGAAGAAGAAGATAAAAAAGAAGAAGAAGAACCAAAAGAAAAGGAATAAGAATAAGTAGCAGAAGAAAAAAAAGTTGAAGAGGAAAAAGAACAAGAAGAAGAAGAAGAAGAAGAAGGCGAGGCGAAAGAAAAAGATGAAGAAAAAGAAAAAGAAGAAGATGATGATGAAGAAGAAGAAAAAGAAGAAGAAGAAGAAGAGGAACATGATGTAGAAGAAGAAGAAGATGAAGATGAAGAAGATGAATAATAAGAAGAAGTAGGAGAAGAAAAAGGAGAAGAAGAAGAAGAAAAAGACGATGATGATGATGATGTTGAAGAAGGGAAAGTGGAAAAAGAAGAAGAGGAAGTGGAAGTAGAAGAAGAAGAGCAAGAAGAAGAAGAGCAAGAAGAAGAAGAAGAAGAATAAGAAGTAGAAGTAGAAGAAAAAGAAGAGGAAAGGAGGAGAAGAAGAAGTAGAAGAGGTAGAAGATGATGATGATGGAGAAGAAGAAGAAGTGGAAGGAGATGAAGAAGAAGAGGAAGATGAAGAAGAAAAGTAAGAAGAGAATGAAGTAGAAGAAGAAGATGTAGAAAAAGAAGAAAATGAAGAAGTAGAAGTAGAAGAAGAAGCAGAAGAAGTTCAGGAAGAAGAAGAAGAAGAAGTAGAAGATGAAGATGAAGAAGAAGAAGAAGAAGTAAGAGATAGAGAACAAAAAGAAAAGGATGAAGATGAAGAAGAAGGAAAATAAGAAGCAAAAGATAAAGAACAAGAGGAAGAATGAGAAGAAGAAGAAGAAGAAGTAGAAGAAGAAGATGATGAAGAAGAATAAGAATTAGAAGAAGAAGAACAAGAGGAGGAAGAACAATAAGAAGATCAAGGAGAAGAGGAAGAAGTTGAAGAAGTAGAAGACGATAAAGAAGGAAAGAAGTAATGCAAGAGGAAGAAGAAGAAGAAGACGAAGAAGAAGAAGACGAAGAAGAAGAAGAAGGGGAAGAAGATCAAGAAGAATAAGAAGAAGAAGAAGAAGAAAAAGAAGAAGAAGAAGATGATGAAGAAGATGAAGAAGATGAAGAAGAAGTAGAAGAAAAAGAAGAAAGAGAAGTAGTACAAGAAGAGGAAGAATAATGATAATAAGAAGAAGAAGAACA
>JAIUJO010002661.1:27500-30000 GCA_023846275.1 Vanilla planifolia
GTAGTTAAGAAGTAGAATAAAAAGAAAAAGAAGAAGAAGAAGAAGAAGTAGAAAATGAAGGCGAAGTGGAAGAAGTAGAATAAGAATAAGAAGAAGAAGAAGAAGAAGTAAAACAAGAAGAAGGAGAAGAAGAAGAAGAAGAAGAAGAAGAAGAAGAAGAAGATAGAAGAAGAAGAACAATATGTAGATGAAGAACAAGAAGATGTAGTAATAATAGAAGAGGAAGAAAAAGCAGAAGAAGAAGAAGAAGAAGAACAAGATGTTGAAGAAGATGACGAAGAAGAAGAAGAAGAAGAAGGTGAAGAAGATGAAGAAAAAGAAGAAGAAGAAGAAGACCAAGAAGAAGAAGAAGAAGAAGAAGAAGAAGGAGAAGCAGAAGAAAAAGAACACGAAGAAGAAGAAGAAGAAGAAGAAGAAGAAGAACAAGTAAAAGAAGAAGAAGAAGCCGAAGATGAAGAAGAAGAAGATGATGATGATGATGCTGAAAAAGTAGAAAAAGAAGAAGAAGAAGTAGTAGAAGAAGAAGAAGATGAAGAAGAAAAAGAAGAAGAAGAAGAAGAAGAAGAACAAGTCAAAAAGTAAGAAGAAGAAGTAGAAGAAGAAGAAGAAGAAGAAGAAGAAGAAGAAGGAGAAGAAGAAGAGTAAGAGAAAAAAGAAGAAATAGAGGAAGAAAAAGAAGTGGAAGAAGAAGTAGTAGAAGTAGTGGAAGAAGAAGAATAAGAATAAGAAGAAGAAGAAGAAGAACAAGTTTAAGAATTAGAAGAGGAGTAGGAAGAAGAAGAAGATAAAAAAGAAGAAGAAGATAAGAAAGAAGAAGAAGAACCAAAAGAAAAGGAGTAAGAATAAGTAGCAGAAGAAAAAAAAGATGAAGAGGAAAAAGAAGATGAAGAAGAAGAAGAAGAAGAAGAAGAAAAACAACAACAACAACAACAAGAGGAAGGGGAAGAAGAAGAAGAAGAAGAAGGAGAGGTGAAAGAAAAAGATGAAGAAAAAGAAAAAGAAGAAGAAGAAGAAGAAGAGGAACATGATGTAGAAGAAGAAGAAGATGAAGATGAAGAAGAAGAATAATAAGAAGAAGAAGTAGGAGAAGAAAAAGGAGAAGAATAAGAAGAAAAAGATGATGATGATGATGATGTTGAAGAAGGGAAAGTGGAAAAAGAAGAAGAGGAAGTGGAAGTAGAAGAAGAAGAGCAAGAAGAAGAAGAAGAAGAATAAGAAGTAGAAGTAGAAGAAAAAGAAGAGGAAAAGAGGAGAAGAAGAAGTAGAAGAGGTAGAAGATGTTGATGATGAAGAAGAAGAAGAAGTGGAAGAAGATGAAGAAGAAGAGAAAGATGAAGAAGAAAAGTAAGAAGAGAATGAAGTAGAAGAAGAAGATGCAGAAAAAGAAGAAGAAGAAGAAGTAGTAGAAGAAGAAGAAGAAGAAGTAGAAGAAGTTCAGGAAGAAGAAGAAGAAGAAGAAGATGAAGATGAAGAAGAAGAAGAAGAAGTAAGAGATAGAGAATGAGAAGAAAAGGATGAAGATGAAGAAGAAGGAAAATAAGAAGCAAAAGATAAAGAACAAGAGGAAGAATGAGAAGAAGAAGAAGATGCAGAAGAAGAAGATGATGAAGAAGAACAAGAATTAGAAGAAGAAGAACAACAAGAGGAGGAAGAACAATAAGAAGATGAAGGCGAAGAGGAAGAAGTAGAAGAAGTAGAAGACGATAAAGAAGGAAAGAAGAAGTAATGCAAGAGGAAGAAGAAGAAGAAGACGAAGAAGAAGAAGAGGGGGGTAGAAGATCAAGAAGATTAAGAAGAAGAAGAAGAAGAAGAAGAAGAAGAAGAAGAAGATGAAGAAGAATAAGAAGATGAAGAAGAAGTAGGAGAAAAAGAAGAAAGAAAAGTAGTAGAAGAAGAGGAAGAATAATGATAATAAGAAGAAGAAGAACACGAAGAAGAAGAATAAGAAGAAGAAGAATAAGAAAAAGAAGAAGTAGAAAATTGAGGAGAATAAGAAGGGGAAGAAGGACAGGAAGAATAAGAATAAGAAAAATAAAAAGAAGAGAAAATGGATTAAGATGAAAGAGAAGATGAAGGAGAGGAAGAAGAAGATGAAGAAGAAGAGGTAGTTGAAGAAGAAGAAGAAGAAGAGGTAGAAGAGGAAGAAGAAGAAGAAGAAAGAGAAGATGAAGAAGAAGAAGAGGAAGAAGAAGAAGAAGAAGAAAAAGTTAAAGAAGAAGAAGTAGAAGTATAAGAAGAAGAAGAAGAAGAAGAAGAGGAAGAAGAAGAAGAAGAAGAAGAAGGCAAAGGAGAATAAGAAGAAGAAGAAGAAGAAGAAGAAGTGGAAGACGAAAAAGAAGAAGAAGAAGAAGAAGATGAAAAGGAAGAAGAGGAAGAAGAAGAAGGAGAAGAAGAAGAAGAAGATTGAGAAGAAGAAGAAGAAGAAGCTTAAGAAGAAGAAGAAGAATGAGAAGAAGTGGAAGAAGTAGAAGAAGAAGAAAAAGAAGAACAAGAAGAAGAA
>JAIUJO010002661.1:32500-40000 GCA_023846275.1 Vanilla planifolia
GAAGAAGATCTAAAAGAAAAAGATGAAGAAGAAGAAGAAGAAGAAGAAGAGGAATAAGAAGAGGAAGAAGAAGATGATGAAGGAGAAGGAGAAGAGGAAGAAGATGAAGGAGAAGGAGAAGAAGAAGAAAAAGAAGAAGAAGAAGAAGGAGAAGATGAAGAAGGAGAAGAGAAGAAGAAGAAGAAGAAGAAGAGGAAGAAGAAACGGGTAGAAGAAGAAGAAGACATGAAGAAGAAGAAGAAGAAGAGGAAGAAGAACAAGAAGAAGGAGAAGGGGGAAGAGGAAGAAGAAGAAGGTCAAGGAGAAGAAGAAGAAGAAGAGAGGAGGAGGAGGAGGAGAAGAAGAAGAAGAAGAACAAGAAGAAGAACAAGAAGAAGAGGAAGCTAAACAAGAAGAAAAAGAAAAAGAAGAGGAAGAAGAATAAGTAGAAGAAGAAGAAGATGATGATGATGAAGAAGAAAAAGAAGAAATAGAAGTTGATGAGGGAAGAAAAAGATGAAGTAAAAGAAGAAGGAGAAGAAGAAGAAGTTGATTGAGAACAAAATAAAGAAAAGATGATGATGATGAAGAAGAAGGAGGAGGAGGAGGAGGAGGAGGAGAAGGAAGAGGAGGATCATGCGAAGAGAAAGAAGAAGATGATGAAGAAGAAGAAGGAAAAGAAGAATAAGAAGAAGACAGAGCAAAAGGAGATGAAGAAGAATAGGAAGAGAAAAAGAAGAACAAGAAGAAGAACAAGAAGAAGCAGAAGAAGTTAAAGAAGAATAAGAAGAAGAAGAAGAAGGGGAGGAAGAAGATGAAAAAGAAGACAAAGAAGTAGAAGATGAAGAAGAGGAAGAATAAGAAAAATAAGAAGAAGAAGATCATGATGATGATGAAATAGAAGAAGAAGAAGAGGAAGAAGAAGCGAAAGAAGAAGAAGAAGAAGGAGAAGTAGAAGAAGATGTAGAAGGATAAGAAGAAAGAGAAGAAGAAGAAGATGATGAAGAAGACGAAGAGGAAGAAGAAGAAGGGGACACGAAGAAGAAGAAGAAGAGGAAGAAGGAGAAGAAGAAGGAGAAGGGAAGAGGAAGAAGAAGAAAGAGAAGGAGAAGAAGAAGAAGATGGAGGAGGTGGAGGAAGAAGAAGAAGAATAATAAGAATAAGAAGAAGAAGAAGAAGGAGAAGAAGCAGAAGAAGAAGAAGATGATGATTAAGGAAAAGAAGAAGTAAAAGAAGAAGAAGAAGAGGAAGAAGAAGAAGAAAAAGAAGAACAACAACAAAAACAAGAAGAAGGGGAAGATGAAGAAGAAGAAGAAGAGCAGGCGATAGAATAAGAAGAAAAAGAAGAAAAGAAGAAAAAGAAGAAGAAGAAGAAGAAGAAGATGATGATGATCAAGAAGAAGTCGTGGTAGTAGTAGTAAGAAGAATATGATCTAAAAGAAAAAGTTGAAGAAGAAAAGAAGAAGAAGAAGAAGAGGAAGAAGAGGGAGAAGAAGAAGAAGAAGAAGAAGAAGAAGAAGAAGGAGAAGGAGAAGAGGAAGAAGAAGAAGGATAAGGAGAAGAAGAAGAAAAAGAATAAGAAAGAGAAGAAGAAGAAGAAGAAGAAAAAGAAGAACAATAAGAAGAAGAAGAAGACACGAGGAAGAAGAAGAAGAGGAAGAAGAACAAGAAGAAGATGGGAAGGGGAAGAGGCAGAAGAAAAAGGTGAAGGAGAAGAAGAAGAAGAAGAAGGAGGATAAGGAGAAGAAGAAGAAGAAGAAGAAGAACAAGAAGAGTAGGAAGCAAAATAAGAAGAAAAAGAAAAAGAAAAAGAAGAGGAAGAAGAAGAAGTGGAAGAAGAAGAAGAAGAAGAAGAAAAATAAGAAATAGAAGTAGAAGAGGAAGAAAAAGAAGAAATAAAAGAAGAAGGAGAAGACGAAGAAGAGGATGAAGATCAAAATAAAGAAAAGATGATGAAGAAGAAGAAGAAGAAAAAGAAGAAGAAGGTGGAGGAGGAGGAGGATCACGAGAAGTGAAAGAAGAAGACGAAGAAGGAAAAGAAGAATAAGAAGATGGCAAAGCAGAAGGAGAAGAAGAAGAATGGGAAGAAGAAAAATAATAATAATAATAAGATGAAGAAGAATAAGAAGAACAAGAAGAAGAAGTAGAAGAAGATAAAGAAGAAGAAGAAGAAGAAGAGGAAGAAGAAGAAGAAGAAGAAGATGAAGAAAAAGAAGTAGAAGAAGAAGAAGAATAAGAATAAGAAGATCATCCTGATGATGAAATAGAAGAAGAAGGAGAGGAAGAAGAAGTGGAAGAAGAAGAAGAACAAGAAGAAGAAGAAGATGAAGAAGGATAAGAAGAAAGAGAAGAAGATGAAAAAGACGAAGAAGAAGAAGAGGAAGAAGTATAGGAAGAAGGAGGGGATACGAAGAAAAATAAGAAGAGGAAGAAGAAGAAGAAGAAGAAGAAGAAGGAGAAAGGAAGAGGATGAAGAAGTGAAGGAGAAGAAGAAGAAGAAGAAGAAGAAGGAGAAGGAGAAGAAGAAGAAGAAGAAAAAGAAGAAGATGATGAAGAACAAAATAAAGAAAAGATCATGATGACGAACAAGAAGAAGAAGAAGAAGGAGGAAGAAGATGAGGAGGAGGATCACGAGAAGAAAAAGAAGAAGAAGAAGAGGAAGAAGAAGAAGAAGAGGAAGAAGAAGAAGAAGAAGAAGAAGTTGAAGAAGAAGGAAAAGAAGAATAAGAAGGAGAAGAGGAAGGAGAGGAAGAAGAATGGGAGGAAGAAGAAGAATAATAGGAAGAAGAAGAAGAAGAAGAAGATCAAGAAGAACAAGAAGAAGATGCAGAAGAAGATGAAGAAGAAGAAAAAGAAGAAGAAGAGGAAGAAGAAGAAGAAGATGAAGAAGAAGACGAAGATAAAAAAGAAGAAGATGAAGAAGAAGATGAAGATAAAAAAGAAGAAGAAGAAGAAGAAGAAGGTAGCAGATGAGGATCACAAGAAGTGGAAGAAGAAGAAGAAGAAGAAGATGAAGAAGTAGAAAAAAGAGAAGAAGAAGAAGAAGAAGAAGAAGAACAAGTTGAAGAAGAACAAGAAGACGAAGCAGAAGAAGAAAATAAAGAAGAAGAAGAGGATGATGATGATAAAGAAGAAGAAGAAGAAGAAGAAGAAGAAAAGAATGAAGAAGAAGAGGTGGAAGAAGAAATAAAAGAAGAAGAAGAAGATGAGGAAGATGAAGAAGAAGAAGAAGAAGAAGTAGTAGAAGGAGAATGAGAAGAAGAGGCAGCAATAATAGTAGTAGTAGAATAAAAAGAAGAACAAGAAGATAAAGATTAGGAAGAAGAAGAAGAAAAAAAAGAAACAGAAGAGGATGAGAAAGAAGAAGAAGAAGAACAAGACCAAGAATAAGAAGAAGAAGAAGAACAACAAGAAGGAGAAGGAGAAGAGAAAGAAGAGGAAAGAGAACAAGAAGTTGAAGAAAAGAAGATGGAGGAGAAGAAGAAGAAGAAGAAAAATAAAAAGAAGAAAAGAAGAAGAAGAATAGGAAGAAGATTAGAAAGAAGAAGAAGACACGAAGACGAAGAAGAAGAAGATGAAGGAGAAGGGGAAGAGGAAGAAGATGAAGGTGAAGTGGAAGCAGAAGAAGGAGGAGGAAGAGGAGGAGAAGAAGAAGGAGGAGGAAGAGGAGGAGAAGAAGAAGAACAAGAATAAGAAGAAGAGGATGAAGAACAAGAAGAAAAATAAGAAGAAAAAGAAGTTGAAGAAGAGGAAGTGGAAGAAGAAGAAGAAGAAGATGAAAAAGAAGAAATAGAAGTCGAGGAAGAAAGAGAAGAAGAAGAAGAAGAAGAAGGGGATGAAGAACAAAATAAAGAAAAGATGATGAAGAAGAAGAAGAAGGAGGAGGAGGAGGAGGAGGATCACGAGAAGTGAAAGAAGAAGAAGAAGATGATGAAGAAGAAGAAGAAGGAAAAGAAGGACGAGGAGGAGGAGAAGAAGAAGAAGAAGAAGAGGACGAAGAACAAAATAAAGAAAAGATGATGATGACGAACAAGAAGAACAAGAAGAGAAAGAAGGAGAAGAAGAAAAAGGAGGAGGAAGAAGATAAGGAGGAGGATCACGAGAAGAGAAAGAAGAAGAAGAAGAAGAAGAAGAAGAAGAAGAAGGAAAAGAAGAATAAGAAGGAGAAGACGAAGGAGAAGAAGAAGAACGGGAAGAAGAAGAAGAAGAAGAAGAAGAAGTTGAAGAACAAGAAGAAGATGTAGAAGAAGATGAAGAAGAAGAAGAAGAAGAAGAAGAGGAAGAAGAAGAAGAAGAAGATGAAGATAAAAAAGAAGAAGAACCACATGAAAAGGAAAAGAAGAAGAAGAAGGTAGAGGATGAGGATCACAAGAAGTGGAAGAAGAAGAAGAAGAAGAAGAAGATGAAGATGTAGAAAAAGGAGAAGAAGAAGAAGAAGAAGAAGAAGAAGAAGAAGTGGAAGAAGAAGACGAAGAAGAAGCAGAAGAAGAAAATGAAGAAGAAGAAGAAGAAGAAGATTATGATGATAAAGAAGAAGAAGAAGAAGAAGAAAAAAAAGTGGAAGAAGAAAAAATCAAAGAAGAAGAAGATGATGAAGATGAAGAAGAAGAAGAAGAACAAGAACAATAAGAGGAAGAAGAAGAAGAAGAAGTAGAAGGAGAACTAGGAGAAGAGGCAACAGTAATAGTAGTAGTAGTAGAGGAAAAAGAAGAAGAAGAAGATAAAGATTAAGAAGAAGAAGAAGAAAAAGTAGAAGCAGAAGAGGATGAGAAAGAAGAAGAAGAAGAACAAGACCAAGAATAAGAAGAAGAAGAAGAAAAAGAAGGAGAAGGAGAAGAGAAAGAAGAGGAAAGAAAACAAGAAGATGAAGAAAAAGAAGATGGAGGAGAAGAAGAAGAAGAAGAAGAAGAAGAAGGAAAAGAAAAAGAAGAAAAGAAGAAGAAGAAGAGGAAGAAGATTTGAAAGAAGAAGAAGACACGAAGAAGAAGAAGAGGAAGAGGAACAAGAAGAAGGAGAAGGGGAAGAGGAAGAAGATGATGGTGAAGTGGAAGAAGAAGAAGGAGGAAGAGGAGAAGAAGAAGAAGAAGAACAAGAACAAGAACAAGAAGAAGAGGGAAAAGAACAAGAAGAAAAAGAACAAGAAAAAGAAGTGGAAGAAGAGGAAGTGGAAGAAGAAGAAGTAAAAAAAGAAATAGAAGTTGAGGAGGAAAAAGGAGAAGAAGAAGAAGAAGAAGAGGTTGAAGAACAAAATAAAGAAAAGATGAAGAAGAAGAAGAAGAAGAAGAACCAGAAGAAGGAGGAGGAGGATCACGAGAAGAGAAAGAAGAAGAAGAAGATGATGATGATGAAGAAGAAGGAAAAGAAGGATAAGAGGAAGGAAAAGAAGAAGGAGAAGAAGGAGAATATGAAGAAGAAGAAGAAGAAGGTGAAAAATAAGAGAAGAAGAAGGTGAAAAATAAAAGAAGAAGAAGAACAAGAAGAAGAAGTAGAAGAAGAAGAAGAAGAAGAAGAAGAAGAATATAAAAAAAGAAGAACCAAATGAAAAGAAAAAAGAAGTAGAGAAAGAAAAAGACTTAGAGGAAGAAGAAGAAGAAGAGAAAGTAGAAGAAAAAGAAGAGGAAGTAGAATAAGAATAATAAGAAGGAGAATATCATGATTTTGGTGAAGAAGAAGAAGAAGAACAGGAAGAAGAAGTGGAAGAAGAAGAAGAAGAAGGATAAGAAGAAAGAGAAGAAGAATAAGAAGACAAAGAAGAAGAAGAGGAAGAAGAATAGTAAGAAGAAGAAGAGGAGACGAAGAAGAAGAAGTGGAAGAAGGAGAAGGGGAAGAGGAAGAAGAAGAAAGAGAATGAGAAGAAGAAGATGAAGAAGAAGGACGAGAAGAAGAAGAAGAAGAAGAATAAGTAGAACAAGAAGAAGAGGAAGAAGTGTTACACCCTTGTGTTTGATGAGTCAAGAATAAATGTTTATATTTCATATGGGCTTGCTCTAAACAAAATTGTTAATATTCAATTAAGACAAGACATGAAATTTAAATGTCTAAAATAGTGGTCTTCAAGGCTCTTATGTCATGGCAAGCTTCAAGGAAATTGAAGACATGCACTTAAGTTTTCATACTTGATTTTCTTTTTATTTTTTCTTAAATTTGATATGTCTAAATTTTGAGATGGTATGGCACACTAGTAGTATTAATATTTAAAAATGTTATAAAATTAATAATTATTGAATTTTGATTTTTGGGCCAAGCTTTATTGACAAAAAGTATAGACATTGATATTTGATTTTTTAAAATTATTTAAGAATTATTTTTTATAAATTTCTTTTCATAGTCATATAGAAAACTTATAATATTGTGGTAATATAAAATTATTTTGGTACACTTATATTAAATATTTTGGTACAAAAATTCACACAAGACACCCTAAAACAACGTTACTCTCGAGAATTTTTACTATAGGATTGCGTGGGTCAACCCGACCCGACCACTGGCCCGTCCAGGCTTTTAGAAATTTTAAAAAAAAATAAATATAAAAAATTTGTGGACTGACACGGAAGGGGCGCTCGTAGTCCAAAGGAATTCAGCCCACATGCAACGTCAAACGGAGCACGGCAAATTTAGGCCGTAGGCGACGCTGAACAGAACGGCGAATTTAGCACGCAGGCAATGCTAAACGGAACAGTGCAAGATCAAGTCAACCCGAACCAGGTGATGAAATCCTGGTCAAGGAAGGGGGGAGCCAACCCCAAATCGACTTAAGAGTAACAGGAAGCGAATTAGCTTTAAAGCGCAATGGCAATGAAGTTTGGGCAATGTGGGACTAAACTCCAACCTCATTTTCAAAGAAGTCGGAAGGGCAAGCACGATCGAACGATTGAGATTATTTAGCGTAAAATGACATGCAGAAGAATGAAACCCAGGCTGCGCGGATATGCGCCAGGACGCAGAACCATGGAGGTAAACTTTTTTAATTTTAATTATGCCAAGACACATTATTCTAATACATGCAGGGTAGCATGTGCGCAATCTAATTGCTCAGATCAAGCCCGTCCAAAGCGATCGGACGGGATTAATATCAAACAGTAAATTCGAGATTCAATCTATGCCGTCCGTGTTTGGGCCCGAATCGGACGGTAGCTGCTTTCCGTTCATTACCCAAACGGCTAGTTGATTTTAAGATCCATTGGGAGTGATTTTAGAGCTCAAATTTAAGCTCTATAAATAGGAAATAATGTATAACTTCTAGAGGTGACATTTGCTAGGATCCCAAAACTTTCAGATCACGATTTCGAGCAAAATCAAGTGAATGCGGTGCTTCCAATTTCATAAAGAGAAAGTAGCAAGAAGGATTCCGAAATTAGAGGTTTTTGTTTCAATAATCTTTCAATCTCTATTCCTCTATTTTTTTCGATCGTGTGCCCCTCTTATTTCACTTAAAGTTATTTTAAGTTTTGCCAATTTTTGTATTCTTTTCTTTGGGGTAAGGGCATCCCGACATTGTGCAAAATCCTAGGGTTTGAGTTG
>JAIUJO010002661.1:50000-92136 GCA_023846275.1 Vanilla planifolia
TACTCTTATTATTTTTATTCTTCTTCTTCTTTTTCTTCTTCTTCTTTTTCTTCTTCTTCTTCTCCACTTTCTACTTTTTCTTCTGCTTCTACTTCTTCTTCTACTTCTACTACTTCTACTTCTTCCTCTTCTTCATCTTCTTCTTCTTCTTCTTCTTCTTCATGTTCTTCTTCTTTTCTTCTTCTTCTTCTTCTTCTTCTTCTTTTTCTTATTCGTCTTCTTCTTCTTCTTCTTCCTATTATTCTTCCTGTTCATCTTCTTCTTCCTCTTCTACCTCTTCTTCTTCTTTCCCTTTACTTATTTTTCTTTCTCTTCTTCTTCTTCTTCTTCTTCTTCATCTTCTTCTTCTTCTTTTTGTACTTCATCTTCTTCTGCTTCTTCTTCTTCTTCTTTTCCTTCTTCTACATAATCATCTTCTTCTTCTTCTTCTTCCTATTCTTCTTCCTGTTCATCTTCTTCTTCCTCTTCTACCTCTTCTTCTTCTTTCCCTCTACTTAATTTTCTTTCTCTTCTTCTTCTTCATCTTCTTCTTCATCTTTTTCTTCTTCTTCTTCTTCTTCTTTTTGTTGTACTTCATCTTCTTCTACTTCTTCTTCTTCTTCTTTTCCTTCTTCTACATAATCATCTTCTTCTTCTTCTACTTACTCTTCTTCTTCTTCTTCTTCCTCTTCTTTTACTACTACTACTATCATTACAACTACTTCTTCTTCATCTTCCTCCAACTCCACTTCTTCTTCTTCTTCATCATCATCCTCTTCTTTTCCTTCTTCATCATCATCTTATTCTTCTTCTTCTTAATCTTTTTTAACTTCCACTTCTTCCTTTTGTTCCTCTTCTTCCTCCTCTTCTTCTTCTTCTTCTTCTTCTTCTTCTTCTTTACTACTACTACTACTATTACTACTACTTTTCATATTCTTCTTCTTTTTATTTTCTTCTACTTCTCCTTCATCTTCTTCCTCTCCTTCTTCTTCTACTTCTCCATCTTCTTCTTCTTCTTCATCTACATCATCTTCTTCTTCTTGTTCTTCCTCTTCTTCTTCTTCTTCTTCTTCTTCTGCTTCATCTTCTTATCTTCTTTTTCTTCTTCTTCAACTACTACTTCTTCTTCTTCTTTCACTTCTTCGTCTTCATCTTCTTCTTCTACTACTACTACTACTTATTACTATTATTATTATTATTATTATTCTCTCTCTTCTTCTTCTCCTTCGTCTACTTCTTCTTCTTTTGTTACTTTTTCTTCATCATCTTCTCCTTCTTCTCCTTCTTCTTCTTCTTCTTCTTCTTCTTCTTCTTCTTCTTCTTCTTCTTCTTTTTCTGCTTCTTTTTTTCCTCTTCTTCTTCTTCTTCTTCTTCTTCTCCTTCTTCTTCTTCTTCTTCTTCTTCTTCGTCTTCTTCTTTTATTTCTTCTTCTTCTTCTTTTTCTTCTTCTTCTTCTTCTCCTTCTTCTTCTTCATCTTCCTCTTCTACTACTACTTCTTTTTCTACTTCTTCTTTTTTTTCTTCTTTTTCTTCTTCTCCTCCTTCTTCTTCTTCTTCCTCCTCCTCTTAGCGGCAGAAGGTTAAGAAGATGAAGAAGAAGAAGAAAAATAAAATGAAGAAGAAGAAGAAGAAGACGATGATGTTGTTGATGAAGAAGGAGAAGAAATAGAAGAAGTAGAACAAGAACAAGATGAAGGAGGAGAAGAAGTAGAAGAAGAAGAAGAGGGACGAAGAAGAAGAGGAGCAAGAAGAAGAAGAAGATGATGAAAGAGAATAAGAAGAAGAAGAGGTAGAAGAGGAAGGAGGAGGAGGAGAAGAAGAAGAAGAAGAAGAAGAAGAAAAAGAATAAGAGAAAAAAGAAGAAGAGGAAAGAAGAAGAATAAGAGGAACAAGAGGAAGAACAACATGTTGAAGAAGAAGTAGGAGTAGAAGAAGAAGAGGAAGATGATGAAGAAGAAGAAGAAGAAAAACAAGAAAAATAAGAAGAAGAAGAAGTTGAAGAAGGAGAAGAAGAAGAAAAAGAAGAAGATGGAGAAGAATAAGAAGAAAAAGTTGAAGAAGATGGAGGAGGAGGAGGAGAAGAAGAAGAAGAAGAAGAAGAAGAAGAAGAAGAAGAAGAATAAGAAGAAGAAGACAAAGAGAGAGAAGAAGAAGAAGAAGAAGAAGAACATGAAGAAGAGGAAGTAGAAGAAGAAGAAGAAGAAAAAGAAGAGGGAGGAGGAGAAGAAGAGGAAGAAGAAGAAGAAGAAGAAGTAAGAGAAGAAGAAGAGTTAGAAGGAGAAGGGGAAGAGGAAGAAGTAGCAGGAGAAGAAGAAGAAGGTGGAGTGGGAGAAGTAGTAGCTCAATAAGAATAAGAAGAAGAAGAAGAAGAACAAGAAAAAGAAGAAGAAGAAGAATAAGGAGAAGAAGAAGGAGAAGCACAAGAAGAAGTAGGAGAACAAGAAGAATCAGAAGCAAAAGTAGAAGTAGATGAAGAAGAAGTGAAGGAAGAAGAAGGTGAAGAAGAAAAAAATGGAAGAAGAAGATGAAGAAGAAGAAGAAGAAGGAGAAGAAGAAGAAAAGGAAGAAGGAGAAGAAGAAGAAGATGATGAAGAAGTTGTAGAAGAGCAAGAAGAAGATGATAAAGAAGAAACAAGAGGATGTAGTAGAAGATTAAGAAGAAAAAGATGAAGAAGTAGAAGAAGACGAAGAAGAAGAAGAAGTAGAAGAAGAAGAAGAAGAAGTAGAACAAAAAAAAGGAGAAGAAGAAGAAGAAGAAGAAGAAGAAAAAGAAGCAGAGGAAAAGAAGAAGAAGAGGAAGAAGAGGTAGAACAAGAAGAAGAGGAAGAAGAATACGAGAAGGAAGAAGAAGAAGAAGAAGCAGAAGAAAAGAAGAAGAAGAACAAGAACAAGAAGAAGAAGAAGAAGTAAAAGATGAAGATGTAGAAGTAGTGAAGAACAAGAAGTAGAAAGTGGAGAAGAAGAAGAAGAAGAACAAGAGTTGGAAGAATTAGGGGAATATAGATAGGAAGAAGGAGAAGAAGGAGAAGAAGAAGAAGAAGAAGAAGAAGAAAAAGAAAAAGAACAAAAAAAAGAAAGAGAAGAAGAGGAGGAAGAAGAAGAACTACAAGAAATAAAAAAGAAGAAGAAATAGAAGAAGAAGGAGAGGAAAAGTAAGAAGACAAAGAAGAAAAAGAAGGAGAATAAGTTGAAGAAGAAGGAGAAGAAGAAGAGGAAGAAGTAGAATTCAAAGAAGAAGATGATGAAGAAGAAGAAGAAGAAGAAGAAAAAGAAAACAAAGAGGAAGAAGGAAGAAGAAGAAGAAGAGGAAGAAGAGGTAGAAGAAAAAGAATAAAAAGAAGAAGAAGAATAACAATCAGAATTGTAAAATTAAGAAGTAGAAGACGAAGAAAAATAAGATGATGAAGAAGAAGAGGAATACAAAGAATAAGATGTAGAAGAAGAGGAAGTGGAAGTAGAAGAAGATGAAGAAGAAGAAGAAGAAGAACAAGAAAAAATATAAGAACAAAAGAAGAAGAAGAAGAACTAGAACAACGACAACACTTTGTACATTTTGATGATTTCATTTCCTCCACAGTTACTTTATTCTATTCATCCATAATCTATATTAATCTTTAATAATTAATCCTTAATCCCTTCATCCTTAAAAATTAACTTAATCCTTAATCCTCTTCTACTTCTTCCTCCAATTCCTCCAATTACTCCCCCAATTCCACCTCATATTCCTCCTTCACCACCTCATATTCCTCCTTCAATTCCTCTAATTCCTCTCCCTCTAATTTCTCTTCCTTTTATTCTTCTAATTCTTTCTCCTCTTCCTCTTCCAATTCTTACTACAATTCTCGTATAGAGTATAATTGAGTAGACTAGTGTAAAGAAGAGTTGATCAGAGTAGAGCAGAGTAGACCAGAGTTTGGTTTGGCTAGGCTAAGCTGAGCTAGGCTATGCTAGGCTAGGCCAAAGCAGAGTATAGTGCTAGGATAAGTAGGCTAGGCTTGACAAGGACAGAGTAAAGTAGACTAGAGTAGTGTAGAGTAGAGTATAGTAGAGCAAGGTTAGGCTAGGCTAAGTTAGAGTAAAGTAGAGTAGAGTAGAGTAAAGTAGTGTAGAGCTAGGTTAAGTAAGGCTAGTTAAGAAAGGCTAAACTAGGCTATAGTACAATAGATTTGAGAAGAACAGAATAGAGTAGAGATGAGTAGAGTAGAAAAGAGTAGAGTAGAGTAGAGTAGAGTGGAGTAGATTATATTAGAGTAGAGCAAAGCCAGTTAGGATAAGATAGGCTAGAGTAGAGTAGAGTAGAGTACGACAAGGTTACACAAGGCTAGGCTTGGCTAAGCTAGGTTAGAGTAGCTAGGCTAGAGTAGAATGAGCAAAGTAAAGTAGTACAGAGTCAAGTAGAGTAGAGTAAAGCAGAGTAGAGTAGAGAGGAGTAGAGGCTAGTAGAGCAGAGTAGAGTAGAAAATATTAGAGTTGAGTAGAGTTGAGCTGAGTTGAGTTATTCTAGGTTAGGCTAAGCTAGGATAGGTATTGCTAAGTTAGGTTATATTAGAGTAGAGTAAAGTAGAGTAGAGTAGAGTAGAGTAGAATAAAGTAGAGTAGAGTAGAGTAGAGTAGAGTAGGGTAGAGCATAATAAAGTAGAGTAAAACATAGTAGAGTAGAGTACAGCATAGTAGAGAAGAGCATAGTGGAGCAAAGCAGAGTAGAGCTTTATTAGGCTAAGCTAGGCAGGCTAACTTAGGGTAAGTTAGAGTAGAGTAGAGTAGAGTAGAGTAAAGTAGAGTTGAGTACAACATTATAGAGTAGAGTAGAAAAGAGGAGAGCAGAATGGAGTAGACTAGACTAGACTAGAATAGAATAAAGTAGAGTAGTGTATAATAGAGTAGAGTAGAGTAGAGTTGAGTTAAGGAGAGGAGAGTAGAGTAGAGTGGAGTAGAGTAGATTAGAGTAAAGTAGAGTAGAGTAAAGTAGTGTAGAATAGAGTGGAGTAGAGTAGAGTAGAGTATAGTACAGTTAGGTTAGGTTTAGGTAGGTTTGGCTAGGCTGGGCTAGGCTAGGCTAAAGAAGGGTAGAGTTTTATAAAATATAGTAGAGGAGAGCAAAGCAGAGTAGAGTAGAGTAGAGTAGAGGTGAGCTGAAATGAGCAAAGCAGAGTAGAGCAGAGTGGAGCGAAGCAGAGTACAGCAGAGCAGGGTAGAGTAGAGTAGAGTAGACAAATTAGAGTAGAGCAGTGTAGAGATGAGTAGAGCAGACATATGTTATGCAAGGCTAAGCTAGTCGAAGCAAGGCTAAAGTAGGGTAGAGTAGAGTAAGCAGAGTAGAGTAGACTAGGTTAGCTTAGGCTAAGCTAGGTTAGGTTAGAGTAGAGTAAAGTAGAGCTAGGTTAAGCTTAGCTAGATTAGGCAAGGCTAGAGTTGAATAGATTAAAGTAGAGTAGAGCAAAGTTAGGCTAGGCTAGGTTAGAGTACAATAGAGTATAATAAAGCAAAGAAGAGAAGAGCATAATAGAGCATTACAGAGTGGAGTTAAGTAGATCAAAGCTAGGTTAGGTTAGGCTAGGCTATGCTAAATAAGGCTAAGCTAGAGAAGAATAGAGTAGAGTAGAGTAGTGTAGGGTATAATAGAGAAGTGTTAAGCAAGGTTAGGCTAGCTAAGTTAGGCTAAGTTAGTCTTGATTAGAGTATAATAGAGTAGAGTAGATTAGAGTAGAGTATAATAGAGAAAAGTAGCATAGAGCTAGGTTAGGCAAAGCTTAGCTAAGCTTGGCTAGGCGTGGCTAGGCTAGGCTAGGCTAGAGTATGGTAAATTAGAGTAGATTAGAGTAGAGTACATAGAGTAGAGTGGAGTACAGTAAAGCTAGGTTATGCTAGGCTAGGCTAGGATAATCTAAACTATGTTAGAGCAAAGTAGAGAAGAGCATTATAGAGCAGAGTAGAGAACAGTAAAGTAGAGCAAAGTGGAGTAGAGTAGAGTAGGGTAGAGAAGGGTAGAGTAGAGCATAGCAGAGCTAGGTTAAGCTAGGCTAGGCTAAGCTAGAGTAGAGTAGAGCAAGGTTAAGCTAGGCTAGGCTAAGTAAGGAGAGGTTAGAGTGGCTAGGCTAGGCTAGGCTAGAGTAGAGTGGAGTAGAGTAAAGTAGGGTAAAGTAAAGTATAACAGTAGGGTAGAGTATAGTAGAGCAAAGTAGAGCAGAGAAGAGTTGAAAAGAGTAGAGTATAACAGAGTAGAGAAAACTAGAGTAGAGCTAGGTTAGGGTAAGGGAGGCAAAGTTAGGCTAGGCTAGGATAGTTTAGGGTATGTTAGAGTAGAGTAGAATAATGTAGACTAGAAAAGAGTAGAGTAGAGTAGAAAAGTACAGAGTAAAGCAAAGCAGAGTAGAGCAAAGAAGAGTAAAGCAGAGAAAAGATGAGTAGAGCAGATCAAAGTAGAGTAGAATAGAGCAATATAAAGCAGAGCTATGGTAGGCTAGGATAAGCTTTGCTAAGCAAAGCTAGAGTAAAGTAGAGTAGTGCTAGGTTAGGTTAGAGTATAGTAGAGTTAGTTTAGGCTAAGCTAGGCTAGGCAAGGTTAGGCAAGGCTAGAGTAGAGTTGAGTTGAGTAGAGTGGAGTTGAGTAGAGTGGAGTAGAGTAGATTAGAGAAGAGTAGAGTAGAATAAGGTAAGAGCCAGGCAAAGAAGTGTAGAGTAGAGTAGAGTTGAGTATAATAGAGTAGAGTAGAGAAAAGCAGAGTAGAGAAAAGTAGAGCAAAGTAGAGTAGAGCAAAGCAGAGAAGAGCAAAGTAACATAGAGAAAAGCTAAGTTAGGCTAGAGTGGAGTAGAATAGAATTGAGTAGAGTAGAATAGAGCAAACCTAAGTTAGGCTAGGCTAGGCTTGAGCACAATAGAGTAGAGTAGAGTAGAGTAGAGTAGAGTCGAGTAGAGTAGAGTAGAGCAAAGTAGAAAAAAGATGAGTAAAGTAGAGCAAAGTACAGTAGAGCAAAGTAGAGTAGAGCAGAGCTAGTTAAGCTAGGCTATGATAAAGTAGAGTAGAATAGAGTTTTATAGAGTAATATAAAGTAGAGCTAGGTTAGGTTAGGTTAGGCTAGGAAAAGTCAGAGTAGAGTATCATAAAGTAGAGCAAAGCAGAGCAGAGTAAAGAAAATTAGAGTAGAGTAAAGTAGAGTAGAGTAGAGTAGAGTAGAGAGCTTGGCTAGGCTAGGTTAGGCTAGAGTAGAGCATAGTAGAGTAGAATAGAGTAGAGTATAGTATAGTAAAATAGACTAGAGCATAATAGAGTAAAATAGAGTAGAGTATAGTATAGTAGAGTAGAGTAGAGTAGAGCTAGGTTAGGCTAGGCTAGGTTATATTAGGCTAGGTTAGGCTAGAGTAGAGTAGAGTAGACTATAGCTGGTTAGTTTAAGCTAGGCTAGAGTTTAGTGGAGTATAGTAGAGTAGAGCAAAGTAGAGCAAAGCAGAATAGAGCAAAGCAATGTAGAAAAGAGTAGAGCAAAGTATATTAGAGTGAAGCAAAGCATACCAGAGCTAGGTTAAGCCAAGCTAAGCTAGAGTAGAGTAGAGTAGAGCTTGGTTAGGCTAAGCTAGGCTAGGTTAGGTTAGAGTAGAGTAGAGTAGAGTAGAAAAGAGGAAAATAAAGTAGAGCATAGTAGAAAAAAGTACAATGGTGTAGAGTAGAGCAGAATAGAGTAGAGAAAGGTAGAGTAGATTAGAGCAGAGGAGGGTAGTGAAGAGTTGAGCAGAGTAAAGCAGAGTAGAGCAAGGCTAAGCAAGCCTAAGCTATTCTAGGCTAGGTTGGGCTAGAATAGAATAGAATTGAGTAGATTAGAGTAGAGTAGAGTATAGCTAGGTTACCCTTGGTTAAAGTAGAGTAGAATAGAGAAGAGTAGAGTAGAGTAGAGTAAAATAGAGTAGAGTATAGCTAGGTTTTGTTAGGCTAGGCTTGGATAAGCTAGATTATGCTATGTAATGTTAGAGTAGAGTATAGTAGAGTAGAGTAGAGCAGAGTTCGGCTAGGCTGGCTAGAGTATAATAGAGTAGAGTAGAGTTGAGAAGAGTATAACAAAGAAAACAGAGCAGAGCAATGCAGAGCACAGTTAAGTACAGTTAAGTTAAGAAGAGCTAGGTGAGGCTAGGGTTGGTTAGGCTAGAGTAAAGTGAAGTAGAGTGGAGTAGAGCTAGGTTAGTCTAGGCTAGGCTAGGCTAAGCAAGGTTAGAGTATAGTATAATAGAGTAGATCAATGGAGAGCTAAGTTTGGCTAGGGTAAGCTAGGCTAGGCTAGGCTAAAGTAGAGTAAAGTAGAATAGAGTAGAGTAAAGTTCAGTTATGCTAAATTAGGCTAGGCTTAAAAAGGCTAGAGTAGAGTAGATTAGAGTTGAGTAGAGCAGAGTAAAGTAGAGAAGAGCAGACTAGAGAAGAGAAGAGTAGAGTAGAGCTTGGTTAGGTGAGGCTAGAACAAAGTAGAGTAGAGTTTTGCTAAACGAAGACAAAGCAAGACAGAGCAGAGTAGAGCAGAGAAAAGTTGACCAAAGAAAAGCTAGGTTATGCAATGCTAGAGTAGGGTTAGTTAGAGTAGAGTAGAGTAGAATAGAGTGAAGTAGAGTAGAGTAGAGTAGAGCTAGGTTCAGATAGGCTAGAGTAAGCTAAGTTAGAGTGGAGTAGAGTAGAGTAGAGCTAGGTTAGGATAGGCTAGATATGTTAGGCTAGGCAAGGATAGGTAATAGTATAGTTGAGTATAATAGTGTGGAGTATAGTAGAGCAAAGTAGGGTAGAGTAGAGTACAGTAGAGTTAGGTTTGGCTGTGCTAAGCTAGGCTAGGCTAGGCTATATTAAGGTAGGCTAGGCTAAGCTAGAGTAGAGTAGAGTAGAGTATAGTAGAGATGTAGAGTAAAGCTAAGCTAGGCAAAGCGAGACTAAGCTAGAGTAGAGTAGAGTATAGCAGAAAAGAGTATAAGGTAGAGCATAGTAGAGTGGAGTAGAGTAGAGTAGATAAGAGTAGACTAGAGTACAGTAGAGCAAAGTAGAGTACAGTAGAGCTAAGTTAGGTTAGGCTAGTTTAGGCTATGATAAGTTAGGTAAGGCTAGCCTTAGCTAAGTTGGAGTAGAGTAGAGTAGAGTCGAGTAGAGTAGAGCAGAGTAGAGTAGATTAGAGTAGAGTAGAGCTATGTTAGGTAAGGCTAAGCTAGGCTATGCTATTCTAGGCTAGGCTAAAGTAGAGTAAAGTAGAATAGAGCTTAGTTAGGCTAGGTTATATTAAAGATTAGAGTAGAGTAAAGTAGAGTAGAGTAGAGCAAAGTGGAGTAGAGTAGAGAAGACTAGAATAGAGCAGAGCATAACGAAGCAGTGTATAGCTGAGCAGAGTAAGGTTAGGCTAAGCCAATCTAGGCTTGACTTGGTTAGGTTGGTCTAGGCAAGGTTAGGTGAGAGTAGAGTAGAGTAGAGCTTCTTTAGAGTAGGTAAGGCAAAGTTAATATATAATGGAGTAGAGTAGGGTATAGTATAGTATAGTATAGTAGAGCTAGGTTAAGATAGGCTAGGCAAGGGAAGGCTTCGCTAAGGTAGGCGAGAGAAGAGTAGAGTAGAGTAGAGTAGAACTAGATTAGGCAAGGCTAGGCTAGGGTCGAGTAGAGTTGAATAGAGTGGAGTAGACTAGAGTAGAGTAGAGTAGAGTATAATAGAGTATAGTAGAATAGAGTAAAATAGAGAAGAGTAGAGTAGAGTAGAATAGAGGAGAGGAGAGCAGAGTTGGATAGAGCAAAGAAAAGTAGAGTAGAGAAGAGTAGAAGAGTAGAGTAGAGCAATGCATAGTGAGGCAAAATAAAGCATAGTGTAGAGTAGAGGAGAGCAGAGAAAAGTAGAGTAGAGAAGAGGTAGGTTAGGTTATGCTAGGCCAATCAAGGGTAGGCTTTGCTAAAGTTGAGTAGAGTAGAGAAGAGCTAGGTTAGGCTAGGTTACGTTAGGGTGGGCTAGCTAAGCTAGAGTAGAGTAGAGTATAGTATAGTACACTAAAGTAGAGTGGAGTTAGGTTAGCCTAGGTTAGGCTAATCTAGACTAAGCTTGGGTAGGCTTGGCTAGGATAGGCTAGAGTAGAGTAGAGTAGAGCAAAGTTAGGTTAGGCTAAGATAGAGTAAAATAGAGTAGATTAGAGTAGAGTAGAGTAGAGCAGAGTAGAGTAGAGCAGAGTAGAGAAGATCATAGCAAGGTAGAGCTAAGTAGAGCAGAACAGAGAATAGCATAGCAGAGTAGGCAGAGCTAAGTTAAGCTACGCTAAGCCAGGCTAGAGTAGAGTAGCATAGAGCAGAGTAGAGTAGATTAGAACTTAGTTAGGCTAAACTTGGCTAGGCTAGAGTAGTATAGAGTAGACTAGAGTAGAGTGGAGTAGAAAAGAGTATAGTAGATTAGAGTTGAGCGTAGTAGAGTAAAGCATAGTAGAGCAGAATAGTGCAGAGTTGAGAAGAGTTGAGTTAAGTCAAGCTAAGCTAGGTTAGGTTAGGCTTGGCAAGGCTATGTTAAAATGGAGTAAAGCAAAGCTTAGTTGAGCAAAGTATAGTAGATTAGAGTAGAGCTAGGCTAGGCTATACTAGGCTATGCTTGGTCAGGTTATGGTAGGATAGGCTAGGCTAGGCTAATGTAGAGTAGAGAAGAGTAGAGTTAGGTTAGGCTAGGCTAAGCTAACCTAGGCTAGAGTACAAAGTAGAGTAGAGTAGAGAAAAGTATAGTAGAGCAGAGTAAAGTGGAGAAGAGTAATGAAGAGCATAGCAGAGTGGAGTATAGTAGGGCAGAGCAAAGCAAGGTTAGGTTTTGCAAAGTTAGGCTAGGCTAGAGTAGATTAGAGTAGAGTAGAGTAGGGTAAAGTAAAGTTGAGTAAAGTAGATTAGAGCTAGGTTAAGCTATGTTAGGCCTGGGTAGGCTCAGTTGGGAAAGGCTAGGCTAGAGTTGAGTAGAGTAAAGTAAAGCTAAGTTAGGCTAGGCTAGGCTAGAATAGAGCAGATTAGAGTGGAGTGGAGTAGGGTAGAGAGGATAGAGTAGAGTAGAGTAGAGGAGAGAGTAGTAAAGTAAAGTAGAGTAGAGTAGAATAGAAAAGAATAGAGTAGAGTAGAGTAGAGGAGAGAGGAGTAGAGTAGAGCATAGCAGAGCAAAGTAAGACAAAGTAGAGCAATGCAATATAAAGAAGAGTAAAGCAGATTAGTGTAGTGCAAAGTAGATTAAAGTAGAGCTAGGTTAGGCTAAGTAAGGAGAGGTTAAATAAGGCTAGAGTAGAGTAGTGTTAAGTAGAGTAGAGTAGAGTAGAATAGAGTAGAGTTGAGTAGAGTAGAGTAGAGAAGAGTAGAGTATAGCAAAGCAGAACATAGTATAGTAGAGCAAAGTAGTGCTAAGTGTAGAGTATAGTAGAGTAGAGTATAGTAGAGCCGAGTAAAGTAGAGTAGAGTAGTGTATAGTGTAATATAGTAGAGTGTAGTATATTAGAGTAGACCTTGGTTAGGTTAGGCTAGGGTTGGCTAGGTTATGCTAGGGTATAGTAGAGTAGAGTAGTATATAGTAGAGTTCGATAAAGTAGAGTCGAGTAAAGTAGAGTAGAGCTAGGTTAAGTTAGGCTAAGCGAGGTTTGGCTAGGGTAAAAGAGAGTAGAATAGAGTAGAGTAGAGTAAAGCAGTGTAAGATGGAGTAGAGAAGATTAGAGTAGAGCAGAGCAAAGAAAAGTGTAGCAAAGTAAATGAGAGTAGGGCAGAGCAATGTTAGGCTAGCTGAGGCTATGCAAGGTTAAGCTTGGCTAAGGTAGAGTAGAGTATAGTAGAGTAAAGTAGAGCTCAGTTAAGCTAGGCCAGCCTAGGTTAGGTTAGAGTAGAGTAGAGTAGAGTAAAGTAGAGCAAAATAGAGTAGGGTAGAGTAGTGTAGAGTAAAGTATAGAGTATAGTTGGGTAGAGTAGAGCTTGGTAAGGCAAGGCTTGGTTAGGCTAGGCTAAGCTAGGGCAGGCTAGGCTAAGTAAGTGTAGAGTATAGTAGGACTAGGTTAGGCTAGGCTAAGCTAGAGTACAATAGAGTAGAGTGGAATATAGTAGAGTAGAGCAAATTAGAGTAGAGCAGAGCATAGTAGTGTAGGGTATAGTAGAGTAGAGCTTGGTTAGCCTAGGCTAGGCTAGGCTAGAGTAGAGTAGAGTAAAGCAAAGGAAAGCAGAGTAGAGTAGAGCAGAGCAAAGTAGAGCAGAGCAGAGCAAAGTAGGGTAGAGCAATGCAGAGGAGAGCTAGGCTAGGCTAAGCTAAGCTAGGCAAGAATAATGTAGAGTAAAGCTAAATTAAGCAAGGTTAGGCTAGGTCAAGTTAGAGTGGAGTAGAGTAGAATATAATAGATTAGAGTAAAGTAGAGTAGACTAAAGTAGAGTAAAAGTAAAGTAAAGTTAGCTTAGGCTAGGCCAGGCTAGAGTAGGCTAGGTTAGGCAAGGCATGGCTAGAGTATTATATAGTAGAATAGAGTAGAGTAGAGTAGAGCTAGATAAGGCTAGGCTAGGTTAAACAAGGCTAGGGTAGAGTAGAGTGGAGTAGAGTTGAGCAAAGCTAAGCAAAGCAAAATAGAGCTAAGTAGAGCAGAGTAGAGTAGAGTGGTGCTAAGAAGAGCAAAGTTGGGCAAAGTTGAGTAAAGTATAGTAAAATAGAGTAGAGTAGACATGATAGAGCATAGCAGAAGTAGAGCAGAGCAGAGTAAAGCTTGGTTAAGCTGGTAAGGCTAGGCTAGGTTGGAGTATAAGGCTAGGCTAGGTTGGAGTATAACAGAGTAGAGTACAAGAAGGATAGGCTAGGCTAGGCTATGCTAGGAAAGAATAAGCTAGGCTAAGCTAGGCTTGAGTAGAATAGAGAAGAGTAGAGTAGAGTGGGATAGAGAAGAGTAAAGCTAGGTTAGGCTAGGCTAAGCTAGAGTATAATAAAGTAGTTTAGAGTAGAATAGAGTACAATAGAGTAGAGTAGAGTAGAGAAGAATAGAGTGGAGTTGAATAGAGTCGAGTAGAGCTTGTTTAGGCAAGGTTAGTCTAGGCTAGGTTAGGCAAAGTAGAGTAGGGTAGAGTTGAGTAGATCTATGTTATGTGGGGCTGTGCTAGGCAAAGTTAGAGTAGAGTAGAGTAGAGTATATTGGCACAGAGTAGAGTAGAGTAGAGCTAGATTAGGCTAGACTAGGCTAGGTTAGGCTTGGCTAAGCTTGAGTAGAGTAGAGTAGAGTAGAGTAGAGTAGCATTGAGTAGAGCAATGCTACATTAGACTAGGCTTAGTAAGCTTAGGCTAAACTAGGCTAGTGTTGAGCAGAGTGCTATAGAGTAGAGTAGAGTAAAGTAGAATACAACAGAGAAGAGTAGAGCAAAGCAGAGCATAGTAGAGTAGAGCAAAGAAGAGTAGAATAGAGCAGAGCATAACAAAGTACAGTAGAGTTGAGCTTACCTAAGCAGAGCAGAGGTGAGTTGAGCTAGGTAAAGTAGAGTAGAGTTAGGTTAGGCTAAGTTAGGTTTGGTTAGAGCAAAGCAGAGAAGAGTAGAGTAGAGTAGGGAAGAATAGAGTAGAGCATAGTAAAGTAGAGTAGAGTAGTCAGAGAATAATAGAGTAGAATAGAGCAGAGTAGGGCAAGAAATGATACAACTGAGTAAAGTGAGTAGAGTAGAGTTAGGTAAGGCTAAGCTAGACTAGAGTAGAGTAAGGTTAGGCTAAGTTAGAGTTAAGTAAAGTAGTGTAGAGTGGAGTAGAGTATAATACAGTAGAGTAGAGCTAGCTTAGGCTTGGTTAGGCTAGGTTAGGCTTGAGTAAAGTATAGTAAGGTAGAGAAGAGCTTGATTAGGTTAGGTAGGCTAAGATAAGCTATAGTAGAGCAAAGAGGAGTAGAGCAGAGTAGAGTTGAGCAAAGTAGAGTAGAGCATAGAAGAGTAGAGAAGACCAAAATAGAGTAGAGTAGAGCAAAATAGGATAGAGCAGAGCAGAATAGAGTAAAGTAGAGTATAGTAGAATTATGTTTTGCTAGGCTTGGCTAAGTTTGAGTTGAGTAGAGTAGATTTGAGTAGAGTGGAGTAGAGTAAAGTAAAGCTAGGTTTGGGTAGGCTAGGCTTGCTAGGCTAGCCTAGAGTAGAGTAGAGAAAAGTAGTATAGAGTAGAGTAGAGATAGGTTTGGCTAGGCTAGTCTACGCTGTGCTAAACTAGGCTAAGGTTGAGTAGAGCAGAGTAAAGTAGAGTAGAGTAGAGAAAAGAAGAGTATAGTAGTGTAGAGCAGAGAAGAGCAGAGTAAAGAAGAGCAAATTAGTATAGAATAGAGCAGATCAGTGTAGACCAAAGCAGAGTAGAGCAGAATAGAGTAGGCTAGGTTATGCAAGGATTGGTTAGGCTAGGTTAAAGAAGAGTAGAGTAGTGTAGTGTAGAGTAGAGTATAGTAGAGTGGAGCTAGGATGGGCTAGGCTAAGCTAGGAAAGGATAGGCTAAGAAAGGCTAGGCTAGCTAAAGTAAATCAGAGTAGTGTAGAGTAGAGAAGAGAAGAGTATAGTAGAGTAGGGTAGAGTAAAATATAGCTAAGTTAAGAAAGGCAAGGCAAGGATATGAAAGAGTAGAGTAGAGTATAGCAGTGTAGGGTAGAGTAGAGAATAGTAGAGCAGAGAAAAGTAGAGAAGAATAAAGTAGAGCAGAGTAGGGTAGAGTAGAGCAGAGCTGAGTGGAACTAGGTTTGATTAGGCTAGGCTAGGCTAAGTGAGGCTCGAGTTGAGTAAAGTAGAGCTAGGTCAGGCTATGCTAGGCAAGACTAGGTTAGGGCAGAGTAGAGTAAAGTAAAGTATTGTAGAGTAGAGTAAAGTAGATTATAATATATTAAAGTAGACTAGAGTTGAGCAGAGAAAAGTAGAGTAAAACAAAGTAGAGCTAGACTAGACTAGGCTAAGCAAGTTTAGACTACAATAGATTAGAGCTAGGTTAGGTTATGATAGGCTAGGCTAGGATAGAGTAGAGTATAATAGAGAAGAGTAGAGTGGTGTAGAGTAGAGTAGAGTCGAGCTAGGTTAGGATAGCCTGGGCTAGGTTAAGTTAGGCTAAGGAGGGTTAAGCTAAGTTATGCTATAGTATAGAGTAGAGTTGAGTATAATAAAGTAATGATAGGTTAGGCTTTGCTAAGCTAGAGCACAATAAAGTAGAGCATAGTAGAGCATAGTAGAGCATAGAGTAGTAGAGCTGAGTAGAGTAGAGAAAAGAAAAGGAAAGAAGAGTTAAGTTAAGTTAGGCAAAGCAAGGCTAGGCTAGAGTCGAGTAGAGCAGAGTAGAGTATAGCATGGTTAGGCAAGGCTAGGCAAAGATATGTTAGTGTAGAGTAGAGTAAAGTAGTGTAGAGTAGAGCAAGGTTAGCCTAGTCTATACTAGGGTAGGCTAAGCTAAGGTAGGCTAGGTTAGGCTCGGTAAGAGTAGAGTAGAGTACAGTGGAGTAGAGCTCGATTAAGCAATGCAAGGCTACACTAGAGTAGAGTGGAGTAGAGAAGAGCTGATTAGTGCAGAGTCGAGCATAACAGAGCATAACAGAGTAGAGAAGAGTAGAGTAGAGTAGAGTAGAGGAGAGGAGAGGTGAGCAAAGTAGAGAAGAGCAGAGTAGAGTAGAGTAGAGTAGAGAAGAGTAAAGTACTGCAGATTAGACTAGAGTAGAGTAAGGTTAAGCTGGGCTAGGTTAGGTTAGGCTAAGGTTGGTTAGGCTAGGCTAGGTAAGAGTAGAGTAGAGTAGAGTAGAGCAGAGTAGAGTTGAGTAGAGTAGAGTAGAGCATGATTAAGCAATGTTAGGCGAGACTAGAG
Source organism: Vanilla planifolia (assembly GCA_023846275.1). Lineage (NCBI taxonomy): Eukaryota > Viridiplantae > Streptophyta > Magnoliopsida > Asparagales > Orchidaceae > Vanilla > Vanilla planifolia. The sequence continues at coordinate 65,759 of JAIUJO010002661.1, forward strand.
TAGAGTTGAGTAGAGTAGAGCATAGCAAAATAGGGTAGAGAATAGTTGAGTAGAGTGGAGTAGAGTAGAGTAGAGTAGAGTAGTGTAGAGAGGAACAGAGTAGAGTAGAGAAGAGCAAAGCAGAGCATAACAGAGTAGAGATGGGAAGAGCAGAGAAGAGTGAAGTAGATTAGAGCAAACATAGTAGAGCAAAGTAGACTAGAGAAGAGTAGAGAAGAGCTAGGTTAGGCTAGGAGTAAAATAAAGTAGAGTAATGTAGCTTAGAGCAAGGTTAGACTAAACTAAGCTAGGCTATGGTACAATAGAGTACAGTAGAATAGAGAAGAGTAGAGCAAAGCAGAGTAAAGAAAAGTAAGGCAAAGAAGAACGAAGCAGAGTAGAACTGAGCAGAGTAATAAAAAGTAGTTTAGGTTTGGCTAAAGAAGAGTAGAGTAGGGTAGAGATAGGTTTGGCTAGGCTAGGTTAGGTTAGATAAGAGTAGAGTAGAGTTAGGTTAGGCTTTGCTAGGGTAAGCCAGTCTAGGCTAGGCTAGAGTTGAGTAGAGTAGAGCTCTGTAATACTATGCTAGGCTAGGCTAGGCAAGAGAAGTGTAGAATAGAGTTGAGCTAAGCATAAAAGAGTAAAGTAGAGTAGTCTAGAGCATAGTAGAAAAGAGAGAAGTAGAGCAGAGCAGAGTAGAGTAGAGCATGGTAGAGTAAAGTAGACTAGAGTAGAGTAGAGTAGAGCTTATTTAAGCAAATTTTGGCTAAGCGAGGCTAGGCTTGGTTAAAGCAGAGTAGAGAAAAATATAGTATAGTATAGTAGAGTAGATTAGAGTAGAGTAGAGCTTGATTAAGCTAGGCTAGTCATGGCTAGGCTTTGCTAGAGTAGAGTAGAGTAGAGTAAAGTAGAGCAAAGCAGATTAGAATAGGTTAGAGAAGAGTAGAGCAGAAAGAGTAGAGTAGAGCTCAGTTAGGCTTAGCTAGGTGTGGCTAAGCTAGGTTAAAGAAGAGTAGAGTTCAGTAGAGCAGAGTAGAGAAGAGCAAAGTAGAGCAAAGCATAATAGAGCAGAGCAGAGCCGAGAAGGGTAGAGTAGAGTAGAATAGAGCAGAGCTTGGTTAGGCTAAGCTATGCTAGGCTAGGCTGGGCATGGATAGGTTAAGGCTGAGTTGAGTAGAGTAGAGTAGAAGAGAGTAGAGTAGAGTAGAGTAGAGTAAAGAACAATAGAGTAGAGTAGGGTAGAGTAGAGTAGAGCTAGGTTAATCTAGGCCTGGTATGGCTAAGCTAGGCCAAGCTTTGTTCGACTAGGCTAGAGTAGAGTAGAGAAGAGTAGAGCTAGGTTAGGTTACAAAAGGCTAGGCTAAAGTATAGTAGAATAGAGTGGAGTAGAGAAAAATAAAGCAAAGTAGAGTAGAGCAGAGCAAAGGAGAGTAGAGCAAAGCGAAGTGGAGTCAAGTAGAGTAGAGTAAAGCATTATGGAGCATAGCAGAACAGAGTAGAGTAGAGTAGAGTAGAGAAGAGTAGAGCTAAGTTAGGCTAGACTAGGCTAAGCTAGGCTAAGATTAGAGTATAATAAAGTAAGGTAGAGGTAGGTTCTACTAGTCTAGGCTAGGCTAGGTCAGAGTATAATGGAGAAGTATAGAATAAAGTATAGTATATTACAGTATAGTAGAGTAGAGTATAGCAAGGTTAGGCTAGGGTAGGCTTGGCTAAGCTTGGGTATGCTAGAGTAGAGAAAAGTAGAGCACAGTGGGGTAGAGTAAAGCTAGGTTAGGCTAGGCTAGGCTAGAGTATAGTAGAGCAAAATAGAGTAGAGTAGAATAGAGTAGAGTATAGTAGAGTAGAGTAGAGCAAAGTAGAGTAGAGTAGAGTAGAGTTAGGTTTGGCTAGGCAAGGCTAAGCTAGGCTAAAGTAGAGTAGACTAAAGTAGAGTAGAGTAGGGTAGAGTAGAGCTCAATTAGGCTAGGCTTGGCATGGCTAGGCAAGGCTAGAGTAGAGTAGAGTAGATTAGAGCAGAGCAGAGAAGAGCAAAGTAGAGAAGAATATAGAGTAGTGCAAAGAAGAGTAGAGCAGAGCAGCAAAGTTGAGCATAGTAGAGTTGAATAGAGTTAGGTTAAGCAAACCAAGATGAGGTTAGGCTAAGTTAGAGTAGAGTAGTATAGAGTAAGGTAGAGTGGAGTGTTGTAGAGTTGAGTAGAGTACAGTAAAGTGAGGTTAGGCAATGCTAGGCTATGCTAGGATAGGCTAAGCTAGGATAGGCTAGCTAGTGTAGCATAGAGTAGACTAGAGTAGAGTAGAGCTGAGCAGAGCAAAGTAGTGCAGAGTAGAGCAAGGTTTGGTTCGGCTTGGTTATGCTAGGCTAGAGTTGAGTTGAGTATTGCAGAGTAGAGTATGACTAGTTTAGATTACACTAAGATAGGATAGAGTATAGTTGGGCAGAGTCGAGTAGAGCAGTGTTGAGTAGAGTAACGTAGGGTAGAGAAGAGTAGAGTAGAGTGGAAATGAGTAGATCTAGGTTATGCTAGCCTTGGTAAGGCTAGCTCGGCTAGGCTAGGTAAGGCTAGGCTACGCTAGGCGAGGCTAGGATAAGCTAGAGTAGATTAGAGTGTTGTAGAGTAGAGTAGAGTAGAGTAGAGCTCGATTTGGCTATGTTAGGCTAGGGTAGGGTAGAGTAGTGTTGAGTAGAGTAGAGTCGAGGAGTAGGGCAAAGTAGAGAAGAATAAGTTAGAGCAAAGAAGAGTAGAGCTGAGCAAAGCACAGTAGAGTATAGCTAAGTTAGGCTAAGTTAAGTGAGGTTAAGCTAGGTAAGAGTAGAGTAGATTAGAGTTGAGTGGAGTAGGGTAGAGTAGAGTAGAGTTGAGTGGTGCAGAGTAGAGTAGAGAATAACTAGGTTAGGCTAGGCTAGGCTGGCCTAAGCTAGGTTAGGAAAGCTATAGTAGAGTAGAGTAGAGTAGAATAGAGTAGAGTAGAGCTTGGTTAGGTTAGGGTAGGCTTGTTCAAGCTCTGCTAAAGTAGAGAAGTATAGAGTAGAGCAAAGTAAATAAGAGTAGAGCAAAGTAGAGTACATTAGTAGAGCAGAGAAAAGCTAACGCTAGGCTAGGCAAGGTTAGTCTAGGTTAGGTTAGGCTCGAGTGGAGTAGAGTTGAGTAGATTAGTTCAATGGTAGGTTTGGCTAGGCTAGGCTAGAGTAGAGTAAAGTAGATTAGAGTAAAGTAGAGAAGAGCAGAGTATAGTAGAGAAGAGCAGAGAAGAACAAAGTAGATTAGAGCTGAGCAGAGCAGTGAGGAGTTGAGTCGAGAAGAGTAAAGCAGAGAAGAGTAGAAAATAGCAGAATAGAGTAGAGCTTGGTTAAGCTAGGCTAAGGTAAAGCTGAGAAGAGTATAGTAAAGTAGGTTAAGCTAGGCCTGATTAGAGTAGAATAGAGTTGACTAAAGTGAAGAAGAGTATAGTAGAGTAGAGTAGATTATATTAGAGTAGAGTAGAGTTTAGTGGAGTAGAGTAGAGCTAAAAATAGTAGAGTAGAAGAAAGTAGAGGAGAGCAAAGTAGAGCAGATTAGAGAAGAGCAGAGTAGATGAGAAGATTAGAGTTGAATATAATAGAATATAGTAGAGTAGTAAGGAGTAAAGTAGAGTAGAGTTTAGCTAGGTTAGGCTATACTAAGCTACGTTAGGCTAGGCGAGGATAGAGTAGAGTAATGTATAGTTTAGCAGTATAGAGTAGAGTAGAGTAGAGTAGAGTAGAGCTAGGTTAGGTTAGGCTAGGCATGGGTAGGCTAGGCCATGCTATGCTTGGCTAGAGTAGGGTAGAGTAAAGTAGAGTAGAGTATAGTAGAGTGGAGTAGAGTTAGATTATTCTAGGCTAGGCTAGGCTATGCTAAGCTAGAGTAGAGTGGAGTGGAGTGTAGTAGAGTAGAGTAGAATAGAGTACAATAGATTAGAGTATAATAGAGTGGGGTTGAGTAGAGTAGAAGCGAGAAAAGATGAGTAGAGTAGAGCAAAGCATAATAGAGGAGAACGGAGTAGAATAAAGTAGAGTAGAGAAAAGCATAGAGAGTAGAGCAAAGCACAGTAGAGTAGAGCAAAGCCAAGTAGAGTAGAGTTGTGCTAGGTTAGGATTGGCAATGCTAGGCCAACTTAGGCTAAAGTAGAGTATAGTATTATTTAGTAGAGCTAGATTAGGCTAGGCTAGGTTAGAGTAGAGTAGTGTAGAGTAGAGTAGAATGGACTAGACTGGTGTAGAGTATAGTAGATCTCGATTAGGTTGTGGTAAGGTTGGCTAGGCTAGGCTAAGCGAAGGTAGGCTTGGCTAGGCTCTAGTAAAGTGGAGTAGAGTTTGAGTAGAGTAAAGTATAATAGAGTTAGGGTTGACAAGGCTATGCTAGGTTGGAGTAGAGTAGTGTGAAGTAGATTGTAGTAGAGTGGAGTTGAGTATATTAGAGTAGAGTAAAGTAAAGGTTAGGTTAAAGTATTATTAAGTAGAGAAGTGTAGAGAAGGATGGAGTAGAGTAGGGCATAGTGGAGTAGAGTAAAGTAGTACTTGGCTAGGCTATGCTAGATAAAAGTAAAGTAAAATACAGCAGAGTAGATTAGAATAGGTTAGACTAACATATAGTAGAGTAGTGTAAAGTACAGTAGAGTACAATATAGTTGAGTAGAGTAGAGCAGAGTACAGTCAAGCTAGGTTAGGCTAGGCTAGGTTAAGCTAGGCTAGAGTAGAGTAGAGTAGAGCTAAGTCAAGTTAGGTTAGCCTAGGTTAGAGTAGAGTAAAACAGAGTAGAGGAGAGTAAAGCATAATAGAGAGAGCAGAGTAGAGAAGAATAAAGTAGAGCTAGGTTAGGCTTGACTAGACTACAGTAAGGTATAGTAGGGCAGAGTAGAGCTTGGTCAGGCTAGGCAAGGTTAGAGTGAAGTAGAGTAGAGTAGAGTCCAGTAGATTATAGCAGAGTATATTAACATATAGTAGAGTATAGTAGAGTAAAGATGGGATAAGCTAGGCCAGGATAAGCAAGAGTAAAGTTGATTAGAGTAGAGAAGAGTAGAGTAGAGTAGAGTATAGAGTAGTAGAGTTGGGTTAGGTTAGGCTAGACAAGAATAGGCTAGAGTAAGATAGGGCAAAGTATAGTAGAGTAGAGTAGAGAAAAGAAAAGTTGAGCATAACAGAGTAGAGTAGAGAAGAGTAGAGCAGAGCAGAGTTTGGTTAGGCTAGTATGGGCTAGGCAAGGTTAAGATAAGTTATAGTAGAATGGAATAGAGTAAAGTAGAGTAGAGCAAAGTTAGGCTAGGTAAGGCTTGGTTAGAGTTGGGTAAAGTAGAGTAGAGTAGAAGAAAGTAGAGTAGAGTAGCATAGAATAGAGTAAAGTGCAATAGAATAGAGCTATGTTAAGCTAGGCAAGGCTTGGCTTGGCTAGCATTGGCTTAGCTAGGCTAGGCTATAGTAGAGTAGAGTAGAGCACAAATTGATTCAACTAGACTAGGCTATGCTACAGTAGACTAGAGTGGAGTAGAGTAGAGATGATTAGAGTAGAGTAGAGAATAATAGAGTAGAGCAAAGCAGAGTAGAGATGAGTAGAGCCAAACAGAGTAGCATAGAGTATATTAGAGCAAAGTTAGGCTAGCTATGCAAGGTTAGACTAGGTTAGAGTAGAATATAATGGAGTAGAGTAGAGTTAAAAAGAGTTGAATTGAATAAAGTATTGTATGCCTAAGTTATGTTATGTTAGACTCTTTGTAGGATTGGCTAATTTAGAGTAGAGCAGAGCAGAGTAGAGCAGAGCAGTAGAGCAAAGTAGATTAGAGTAGAGTAGAGTAGAGAAGAGTAGAGCTAGGTTACGCTAGGCTAGGTTGCCCTAGGTTAGGTTAGGCTAGGCATGAGTCGAGTGGAGTAGAATAGAGTTTAGTTGAGTAGAGCTAGGTTAGGATAGGCTAAATTAGGCTAAGCTAGAGTAAAGTACATTAAAGAAGAGAAGAGCTAAGTAGAGTTGAGTAGAGTAGAGTACAACACTGTAGAGTAGAGGAGAGCAAAGTAGAGTAGAGCAAAGTAGAGTAATGTAGAATAGAGTAGAGTAGTGCAGAGCAATGCTTGGTTAGGCTAGGCTAGGTTAAAATAGAGTAGAGTATAGTAGAGTAGAGCTTGGTCAGGTTAGGCTAGGCTAAACTAGACTAGAGCAGAGTAGAGTAGAGAAGAGTAGAGAAGACTAGAGTAGAGTAGATTAGAGAAGAGTAGAATAGAGCAGAGTAGAGTTGAGTTGAGTAGAGAAGAGCTAGGTTAGGCTAACTTAAGCTAGGATAGGCAAGGTTGGAGTAGAGTAGAGTAGAGTAAAGCTAGGTTAGGTTAAGCTAGGCTAGGCAAGGCTAGAGTATAGAGTATAATAGTGAAGAGTAGAGTAGAGTTGAGCATATAAGGGAAGAATAGATCATAATAGAGTAGAATGGAGTAGAGTAGAGCTTGCTTAGGCTAGGCTAGGCTTAGTAAGGGTAGCTAGAGTAGAGTAGAGTAGGGTAGACTAGAGTAAAGCTTGGTTAGTCAAAGCTATGCTAGGTTAGAGTAGAGTAGTGTAGGGCAGAGTTGAGTAGAGTAGAGTGAAGCTTGGTTAGGCTAAGCTAACCAAGGTTAAGCTAGGTTATGATAGAGTAGAGTAGAGTAAGGTAGAGTAAAGTAGAGTAGACTATAGTAAAGTAGAGTAGAGTAGAGCTATGTTGAGCGAGGCTAGGCTAAGCTAAGTTAAGCTAAGCTATGTTTGGTTAAGCTAGCTTCAAAAGTAGAGTAGAGCAAAGCAGAGTAAAGCAAAGTAGCATAGAGTAGCATAGAGCATAGTGGAGCATAGCAGAGCATAGAAGAGCATAGCTAGGTTAGGCTAGGCTAGGCTAAGTTAATTTAGGAGAGAGACGAGTAGAGTAGAATAGAATAGAGCTAGGCTAGGTTAGGTTAGGATAGGCTAGCCTACAGTAGAGTTGATTAGAGTAGAGTAGAGTAGACCAAAGTAGAGTAAAGTAGAGTAGATCAGAGTAAGGTTAGCCTAGGCTAGGTTAGAGTAGTATAAAGGAGAGTAGAGTAGAGTATAGTAGAGTAGAATAAACTAGAATAGAGCTTTGTTAAGCTAGGCTAAATTATGCTAAACTATAGTAGAGTAGAATAAGGTTGAGTAGAGCATAGTATTATAGAGCTAAGTAGAGTAGAGTAGAGATCAGTAGGGTAGAGCAAAGCAGAGTATAGGAGTTAAGAGAAGTCTAGAGTAGAACAGAGTAGAGCAGAGCAAAACAGAGCAGAGTAGAGTAGAGTAGAGTAGAGTGAAGCCTTATTAGGCTAAACTAGGCAAGATTAGGCTAGGTTATGGTAGAGTAGAGTAGAGTAAGGTAGAGTAAAGTAGAGTAGACTATAGTAAAGTAGAGCAGAGTAGAGCTATATTAAGCAAGGCTAGGCTAAGCAAAGCTAAGCTAAGTCAAGCTAGCTTCGAAAGTAGAATAGAGCAATATAGAGTTAAGAAAAGTAGAATAGAGTATAGTAGAGCATAGAAAAGCATTGCTAGGTTATGCTAAGCTAAGTTAGGCCAGATTAAGCTAGGAGAGTGTCGAGTATAGTAGAATAGCGTAGAGCTAGGCTAGGTTGGGCTAGGATAGGCTAGGCTAAAGTAGAGTTGATTAGAGTTGAGTAGAGTAGACCAAAGTAGAGCAAAGTATAGTAGATCAGAGTAAGGTTAGGCTAGGCTAGGTTAGAGTAGTATAAAGGAGAGTAGAGTGAAGTAGAGTTAAATAGACTAAAATAGAGCTTAGATAGGCAAGGCTATAGACTAGGCTAGGCTAAACTATACTAAACGAGATTAGAGTAGAGTAAGGTTAAGTAGAGCATAGTATTGTAGAGCTGAGTAGAGTAGAGTAGAGAGGAGCAGGGTAGAGCAAAGAATAGTATAGGAGTTCAGAGAAGTTTAGAGCAGAATAGAGTAGAGCAGGGCAAAGCAGAGCAGAGTTAAGTAGAGTAGAGTAAGGTAGAGCAGAGAAGAGCAAAGCAAAGTAAAGTAGAGTAGAGTTAAGCTAGGTTAGGGTAGCCTAGGCTAAGCTAAGCTAGGCTAGGCTAAGATAGATTAGAGTGGAGTAGAGCTAAGTTAGGCTAGGCAAGGTTAGGTTAGAGTAGAGTAGAGTAAAGCTAGTCAAGTTAAGTTAGGTTAGGCAGGTTAGGAATAGCTAAAATAGGGTAGAGTATAGTAGAGCTGAACTGTAATGAGTCGAGATGAGCAAAGCAGAGTAGAGTAGAGCAGAGCAGAGGTTGGTTTGGCAATACAAGGCTAATTTAAGCAAGGGTAGGCTATAGTAGTGTAGATAGAGTGGAGTGGAGTAGAGTAAAGTAGAGTAGAGCTAGGTTAGGTTAGGATAGGCTAGGGTAGGCTAGGCTAGGCTAGAGTAGAGTAGAGTGGAGTTTATTAGAGTTGGGTAGAGTAGTGTAGAGTGAAGTAAAGTATAGTAGAGCATTGTTAAGTTATTTTAGGCTACCCTATGCTAGGGTAGGCTAGCCTAGGCAAGGTTTGGCTAGAGTATAATAGAGTAAAGTAGAGCTAGGTTAGATTAAGATGGGATGGAGTATAGTAGAGTAGAGTGTAGTAGAGTAGAGCAGAGTAGAGTAGGGTAGAGATTAGTATAATAGAGTAGAGTAGAGTAGAGCAGAGTAGAGCAAAGCAAAGCAGAGCAGAGCAGAGCAGAGAAGAGTAGAGAAGGGATAGGCTAAATGAGGCTAGGTTAGGCATTGCTAAAGTAATGTAGATTAGAGCTCAGATGGGTTTGGCTATGCTAGGGTTGGTGAAAGTAGAGTACAGTGGAGTAAAGTAGAGTAGAGAGTAGTAGAACAAAGTAGAGTAGTATAGAGTAGAGTGGAGTAGTTAAGCTAAATTAGGGTAAGATAGGTTACGCTTGGCTAGGGTAGGTTAGGCTTGGCTAGGATAGGTTAGGTTTGGCTAAGCTAAGAAAGACTAGGCTTGAGGATTACAAATTAAAGTAGAGTAGAGCTGGGTTAGGGTAGGCTAGGCTTGAATATAATAGAGTAGTATAGAATAGAATAGAGTAGAGTAGAGCAGAACAGAGTAGAGCAAAGTAGAGTAAAACAATGCAGAGTAGATCCAGGTTAGGCAAGGCTATGTAAGGCTAGCCTAAGCTAGGCTAAGCAAGGATATAATAGATAGAGTAGAGCTAGGTTAGCTTAGGCTAGACTAGGCAAGGTTAGAGTAGAGAAGAGTAGAGTAGAGTAGAGTAGAGTAGAGTAAAGTAGAGTCTACTAGAGTAGAGTAGAGTACAATAAAGTATAGTAGTGCTTGCTTAAGCTATGCTAAGCTAGGCTAGGCTTGGCTAAGATAGGTTAGGAAGGGCTAAGCTAGAGTAGAGTAGAGCAAAATAGAGTAGAGTAGAGTAGTGTAGAATAGGATAAGGCAATTTAAAGAAGAGCAGTGTAGAGTAATGTAGAGCAGAGTAGAGCAGAGTAGAGTTGAGCTAGATTAGGCTAGGCTAAGCAAGCTAGGCTCGATTAGGATAGAGTAGAATAGAGTGGAGTAGGGTAGAGTAGTGTTCAATAGAGTAGAGTAGATTAGAGCTAGGTTAAGGTAAGCTAGGCTAGGATAGGCTATAGAAGAGTAGAGTAGAGTAGAGTAGAGCAGAGTAAAGGAGAAGAGTGGAGTAGAGAAGAGTAGAATATAATAGAGTAGAGGATAAGAGAGGTGAGGAGAGGAGAAGAGAGTAGAGGAGAGGAGAGGAGAGAAGAAGTGAGCAGAGGAATAGAGTAAAAATGAGGGGTAGAGTAGAGCGAATCAGAGCAGAGTGGAGTGGAGTAGAGTATAGCAGAGTAGCATAGACAAGAGTAAAGCAAAGTAGAGAAAAGTAGAGTAGAGTAGAGTAAAGAAGAGTAAAGCAATGCCTGGTTAAGTAGAGCTAGGCTATGTTAGGTTTGAGTAGAGTAGAGTTAATTAGAGTAGAGTAGAGCTAGGATAGGTTGGACTAAGCTAGGCTACACTAGGCTAAGCTAGGCTGGAGTAGAGTAGAGTAGAGTAGAGCATAGTTAGGTTAGGTTAAGCTAAGTAAGGGAATCTAGGCTAGGCTAGGCAAGGCCAAAGTCAAGTAGAGTAGAGTAGAGCCAGGTTTGGTTAGGCTAGGAAAGGCTAGAGTAAAGTAGAGTAGAGTAGAATAGAGTAAAGTAAAGTAGAGTAGAGTAAGAGTATAGCAGAGTAAAGTAGCACAGAGCAGAGTGAGGATAGGCTAGGCTAAGTTAGAACAGAGTAAGGCGGTGTAGAGTAGAGTAGAGTAACGTAGAGTAGAGTAGAGCTTGGTTATACTAGGCTAGGCTAGGCTAGGCAAGAGTTGAGTAGAGTATAGTAGAATAGAGTAACATGTAGTAGAGTATAGTATAATAGAGCAAATTATAATAGAGCAGAGTAGAGCAAAATAGAGTAGAGCAGAATAAGGCAAAGTAAAGAAGAGCACTGGAGAGTAATCTAGAGTAGAGTAGAGTAGAGTAGAGATAAGCTAGATTAGGCTAGGGTAAGCAAAGCTAGGCTTGACTAAGATAGAGTAGAATAGAGTAGAGTAAGGTAGAGCAGTGTTCAGTAGAGTAGAGTAGATTAGAGCAAGGTTAGGGTAGGCTAGGCTAGGATAGGCTAGAGAAGAGTAGAGTAGGATAGAGTGGAGTAGATTGGAGTAGAGAAAAGTGGACTAGAGTAGAGTAGAATAGAGTAGAGCAGAGGAGAATAGAGTAAAGGAGAAAAGAGAAGAGAAGAAGATAGCAGAGCAGAGCAGAGCAGAGTAGAGTAGAGCAAAAAAGAGTGGGGTAGAGTAAAGCAAAGCTGAGCAGAGTAGAGCAGAGTAGAGTAGAAGTGAGTAAAGTGGAGTAGAGAAAATCAGAGCAGAGTAAAGCAGTGCTTTGTTAAGCTAGGCTTGGCAAGACTAGGTTAGAGTAAAGTTGAGTAGAGCATGGTGGAGTAGAGTAGAGCTATGTTAGGTTGGGCTAATCTAGGTTACAATTCGCTAGGCTAGGCTAAAGTAGAGTAGAGTATAGTAGAGTGGAGTATTGTAGAATAAACTAGAAGAGTAGAGCTGAGTTAGGCTAGGCTAGGCTAAATTTGTGTATAATATAGTAGAATAGAGCAAAGCAGAGTAGAAAAGAGTATAGCATAGTACAAAAGAGTCGAGCAGAGTATAGCAGAGTAGAGTTTAGTAGGGCAGAGCAGAGCAATGCTAGGTTAGGTTATGTTAGGTTGTGCTAAGCTAGGTTAGAGTAGAGTAGAGCTAGGTTAGGCATGGCTATGTTAGGATAAAGTTGAGTAGAGTAGAGTTTTGTAGAGTAAAGTGGATTAAAGGAGAGTAAAGCAAAGTAGAATAAAAGAGCTGTGTAGAGTTAAGTAAAGGTTAAGCTAAAATATTATTAAGTTGAATAGTTTAGAGAAGATTAGAGTATAGTAGAGTATAATAGAGTAGAGTAGAGTAGTACTTGGCTAGGCTAAGCTAGAGTACACTATAGCAGATTAGTGTAGTGTAGAGAAGAGTAGAGTAGAGTATAGTAGAGTATTGCATAGTAGTGTAAAGTAGAGTAGAGCTTAAATTAGTAGGGTAGAGTATAATAGAGTAGAGCTAAGTTAGGCTGAGTTATGCTTGGCTTATCTAAACAAGGCTTTCTTAGGATAGGCTAAAGTATAATAGAGTAGAGTATAATAAAGTATAGCAGAGTAGAGTATAGTAAAGCTTGTTTAGGCTAGGCTAGGCACGACTAGGTTGGGTTAGGCTAGGCTAGAGTAGAGTAGAGTAGAGCTAGCTTAGGATAGGTTAGATAGGGCTAGGCAAGAGTAGAGTAGGGTAAAGAAGAGCAGAGCAGAACAAAGCAAAGTAGTGTAGAGCAGAGCAGAGTAGAGCAGAGTATAGTAGAGTAGAGCAAAGTAGTGAAAAGCAAAGCAGAGGCAAACTAGGCTAGGCTAGGCTGGGATATGCAAGGTTGGGCTAGGCTCAACTAGGCTAAGGTTAGGCTAGATTAGAGTATAGTAGAATAGAATAGAGTAGATTAGAGTAGAGCTAGGTTTGGCTAGGATAGGCTTAGTTAGAGTATAATAGAGTAGGGTAAAGTAGTGTAGAGTAGAGTGGAAAAGAGTAGAGCAAAGATAGGTTAGGCTAGCTTATGCTTGGCTAGCACAGGTAAGGCCAGGCTATTCTAGGGTAGAGTAGACTAGAGTAGAGAAAAGTAGACCTAGATTTAGGTAGGCTATACTAGGCTAGAGTAGAGTTGAGTAGAGTGGAGTACAACAGAGATGAGTAGAATAGAGAATAGTAGAGTATAGCAAAGTAGAGCAGAGTAGAGTAGCACAGAGCTGAGCAGAGCAAAGTTGAGTAGAGCTAGGCTAAGCTAAGCTAGGCAAAGTTAGGCTAGGTTAGAGTAGAGTAGAGCAGGGTAGAGTGGAGTAGAGTAGGGTAGAGCAGAGTTGAGTAGATTAGAGTAGAGTATAATATAATAGAGTAGAGTACAGCTAAGTGGTTAGGCTATGCTAGGATAAGTTAGGCTTGGTAAGAGTAGAGTAAAGTAGAGTAGAGTATAGCAAGGTTAGGATAAGTTTAGCTAACATTGGCTAATGCAGAGTAGAGTAGAGTAGAGCAGAGCAGAGTAGGGCAAAGTAGATCAGAGCAAAGTAAAGTGTAGCAAAGCAGAGCAGAGTAGAGGAGAGCAAAGAAGAGATTAGAAAAGTAGAGTAGGGTGGAGTAGAGAAAAGTAGAGTAGAGCAGAGTAGCTAGGTTAGGCTACCCTAGGATAATCTAAGTTAGAGTAAACTAGGCTAGGCTAGACTAATTTAGGCTATGCATGAGTCAAGTAAAGTAGAGCAGAGTAGAGCTAGGTTTGTTTAGGCTAGGCTTGGTTAAGCTTGGCAAGAATAGAGTAAAGTAGAGTAGGGTAGAGTATAACAGAGTTGATCAGAGCAAAGCAGAGTGGAGTACTACAAAGAAGAGCAGAGTAGAGCAGAGCGAAGAAGAGTAGAGTAAAGCAGAATAGAGAAGAGTAGTGTAAAGAAGAGGAGAGCAAGGCTAGGTTCAGCTAGGCTAGCCTAAAGTAGAGTAAAGTAAAGTAGAATAGAGTATAGTAGAGCTCTGTTAGGCTAGGCTAGCTAAGCTTAGGCTAAACTAGGCTAGAGTAGAGTAAAGTCTAATAGAGTTGAGTAGAGTTAAGTAGAGTAGAGTAGAGCAAAGATGAGTAGACTAGAGTAGAGTAGAGAAGAGTAGAGTATAGTAGAGCTTGGCTATGCTAGGTTAGACAAGGCTAGACTAGAGTAAAGTGGAAATAAGCTAAATTAGGTTAGGATAGGCTAAGCAAGGTTAGAGTAGAGTAGAGTAGAGTAGAGTAGAATAGAGATGAGCTAAGTTAGGTAAGGCTAGGCTAAGCTAGAGTCGAGTAGAAGAGCAAAGTAGTGTAGATTAGGATAGATTAGAGCTAGGTAAGGTTTGGTTATGGTAAGCTAGGCTATGCTATGTTAGAGTAGAGTGGAGTAGAATAGAGTGGAGTAGTCTAGAGTAGAGCAAAGCAAAGCAAAGTACTGTAAAGCAGAGTAGAGTAGAGAATGACAGGGTATAATAGAGTAGTGTAGAGTAGAGTAGAGCAGACTAGTGTAAAAGAGAGCTAAACAGAGAATAGAAAAGTAGAGTCGAGTATTGTAGAGAAGAGTATAGTACAGTAGAGTAGAGCTATGTTGTGCTAGGCTAGGCAAGGCTAGGTTAGAGTAGAGTAGAGTATTTTTAGTTAGGTTGGGCTAGGCTAGGTAAGAGTAGAGTAGAGTAGATTAGAGTAGAGTACAGTAAAGTTGAGTAAAGCAAAATAGGTTGGGCTAGGCTAAGGTAGGGGAGGCTAGGCTTGGCTAGGCTCGACTATAGCAAAGAAGTGTAGAGTAGTGTAGAGTTGAGAAGCTGAGAGTAAAGGAGAGCAAAGCAGGGTAGAGCAAAGCAGAGTAGAGTAGAGTAGACCATGGCAAAGAAGAGTAGAGAGGAGAAGAGAATAGAGCAAAGCAAAATAGATCATATTATGGAAGAGTAGTGTAGAAGAGAGTAGAGTAGAGCAAAGTAGAGACGAGTAGAGTAGAGTAGAGTAGAGCTAGGTTAGGCTAGGATAGGTTAGGCTTGGTTAAGTTATGATAAAGTAAAGTAGAGTAGTGTAGAGTATAGTAAGATAGAGCTAGGTTAGGGTAGGCTAGGCTAGGCTAGGTTAGACTCGAGTAGATTAGAGTAGAGTAGAGTAAGATGGAGTAAAGTAGAGAAAGGTTAGGCATGGTAAGGCTAAGCTAGGCTTAATTAGAGTAGGCTAGAGTATAATAGAGTAGTGTAAAGTAGAGGAGAGTAGAGTAGAGCATTATAGAGTAGAGTAGAGTAGAGCCAGGTTAAGCTAAGCTAGGCTAAGTTAAAGTAGAATAGAACAGTGTAAAGTAGAGTAGAGTAGAGATGAGTAGAATAAAGCACAGCATCATAGAGCAGAGTAGAGTAGAGGTAATTTAGGCTTGGTTAGGCTAAGCTTGGTTAGAATAGAGTTGAGCAAACTAGAGCAGACTAAAGCAGAGCAGAGCAGAGTAGAACCAAGTAAAGCATAGTAGAGCAGAACAAAAATGAGCAGAGGAGAACATAAAAGAGAGGAGTTGGCTAAGCAGAGCAAAGTACAACTTGGTTAGGCTAAGCTAGGCTAGGCTATGCTTAGTTAGGCAAGAGTAGAGTTGAGTAAAGTAGACTTAGTTTAGGCTAGGCTAAGCTAGGCATGGTTTGAGTAGAGAAGAGTAGAGTAGAGTAGAGTGGAGTAGAATAGAGTAGAGTAGAGTAGAATATTGTAGAGTAGAGTAGAGTAGAGTAGAACAAATCATAATAGTGCAGAGTAGAGTTGAGAAGAGAAAAGCAGAGTATAGCAGAGTAGAGTAGAACAAAGTAGAGCTAGGTTTAGGTTGAGCTAGGCTAGGCTAGGTTAAAGTAGTGTAGAGTAAAGTAAAGTAGAGTAGAGTAGAGTATAATATGGTACAGTAAAGTAGAGTAGAGCTAGGTTAGGTTAGGCTAGGCTTGAGAAGGGTAGCAAAGAATAGAGTAGAGTAGAGTACAATATAATATAATAAAGTATTATAAGGTAGAGTATAGCAGAGCTAAGTTAGGTTAGGTTAGGTTAGAGTATAGTAAAGTTGAGTAGATTTGAGTAGAGTTGATTAGAGCAGAGTATAGTAGAGTAGAGCAGAGTAGAGTAGAGAAGAGTAGAGCTTGGTTAGGCTAGGCTAGACAAGATTAGAGTAGAGCAAAGTAGAATAGAGTAGAGTGGAGCATAGTATAGTAGAGTAGAGTTAAGCAATATAGAGCTGAGCAAAGTAGAGTAGAGCAGGGTAGTTCAAAGAAAAGTAGAGTACAGTAGAGTAAAGCAAAGCATAGTTGAGCAAAGTAGTGCAAGTAGAGCTAGGCTAGGCTAAGCTAGGCTAGACTATAATAGAGTAGAGTGGAGTAAGACTAGGTTAGGTTTGGCTTGGCTATGCTAAAAAAGAATAAAGTATAGTAGAATAGCATAGATTAGAGTAGAGTATTATAGAGTAGAGTAAAGCAGACTTGATCTAGGTTAGGCGAGGCTATGATAGGGTAGAGTAGGCTAGGCTTTGCTTGAGTAGAGTGAAGTATAGTAGAGTAGAGTAGAGCTGAGCAGAGAAGAGAATAGTAAAGTAGAGTTGAGCAGAGCAGAGTTGAGTAGAGTAGAGCAGATAAGAGATGAGTAGAGCCGAATAGGGCAGAGAAAAGTAGAGTAGAGCTCAATTAGGCTAAGCTAGGCTATGTTAGGCCACATTAAAGTAGAGTAGAGCAGAGAGGAGTAGAGTTGAGTAGAGCTAGGTTGAGCTAGGCTAGGCTTGGCTAGGTTAGGCTAGGCAAGAGTAGAGTAGAGTAAAGTTAGGTTAGACAAGGCAAGGTTAGCTTAGGCTAGGCTAGTTTAGGCTAGGTTAGAGTTTAGTAGAGCAGAGTAAGGAAGAGTAAAGCAGAGCTAGGGGAAGTTAGGCTTGGCTAGAGTATAACAGAGAAGAGTAAAGCAGAGTAGAGTAGAGCATAGTAGAGTAGAGTAGAGTAGAGTAGAGCAAAGCATAATAGAGCAGAGTAGAGCAGAGCTAGGTTAGGTGAGGCTAGGAAAGAGCATAATAGAGTAGAGTAAAGTAGAGTAGAGTAGAGTGGAGCTTTGTTAGCTAGCTTAGGCTAGGCTAGGGTAAATTGGTTTAGAGTTGAGTAGAATAGAAAAGAGTCAAGTAAAGTAGAGTAGAGCAGAACAGAGCAGAGTTGTGTAGAACAGTGTAGAGAAGAGCATAATAGAGCAGAGTAGAGTAGAGTAAAAGAAAAGAGAAGAGCAAAAATGAGTAGAGAAGAGTAGAGTAGAGTGGAGCTAGGTTATGCTAGGCTAGGCTCGAGTAGAGTAAAGCAGAGTATAGCTAGGATAGGTTAGGCTAGGTTAGAAAAGAATAAAGTAGAGTAGAGTATAATATAATAGATTTGAGTAGAGTAGCATTGTGTGTAGTAAGATAGAGTAGAGTACTATGTAGTATAGTAGAGTTGACTTAAGTTATGCTAGACAAGGCCAAGCTAGGCTTTATTAGGCTAAGCTATGCTAGAATAGAGTAAAGTAGAGTGGAGTAGAGTAGAGAAGAGTGGTTTGTAGTAGAGCTTAGTTAGGCTAAGTTAGTCTATGCTATGCTATGCTAAGCTAGAGTAGAGTAGAATAGTATGAAGGAGAACAGAGCATAGAAGATTAGAGCAAAGTAGAGTACAACAGAGCAGAGTAGTGGAGAGTAGAGCAAAGTAAATTAGAGTAGAGGAGAGCATAGTGGAACTAGGTTTGGCTAGCTACACCAGGCTAGGCTAGGTTAGAGTAGAGTAGAGTACATTAGAATAGAGCAAAGTAGAGTAGACTAGAGTAGACTAATGCTAGGTAAGGCTAGGCTTGGCTAGGCTAGGTTAGTCAAGGCTAGAGTAGAGTAGAGTAAAGTAGAGTAGAGTATAGTAGAGCTTGGTTAGGTAAGGCTAGGCTAAAGTTGAGCAGAGTAGAGTAGAGTAGAGCAAAATAGAGCAAAGAATAGTGGAGCAGAGTATAGTGGAGAAGAGAGGAGTAGAGCAGATTGGAGCAGTGATGAGCAGAGAAGAGCATAGTAGAGTAGTGTAGAGTAGAGCTAGGTTTGGCTAGGTTAAGCTTGGCAAGGCTAGGATAGGTTAGAGTAGAGAAGAGTAGAGTAGAGTAGAGTAGAAGAGAGTAGAGGTAACCAGAGCAAAGTATAGTAGAGTAGTGCAAAGCAAAGTATAGTAGAGTAGAGCAAAAATGAGTACAAAAAAATAGAGTAGAGCATAGCATTACAGAGTAGAGCTGAGCAGAGTTAGGTTAGGAAAGGTTAGGCTAGGCGAGACTATCCTAAGCTTGGTTAGGGTAGGTTAGGCTAGAGTATAGTAGAGTAGAGTAGAGTGGAATAGATTAAAGTAGAGTACAGTAGAGCTTGATTAGGCTAAGATTGGCTAGGTTACAATAGAGTGGAGTAGAGCAAAGTTAGGCTAGGCTAGGGTTGGCTAGGCTTGGTTAGAGTAGATAAGAGTAGTGTTAAGATAGGCTAGGCTAGACTACAGTGCAATAGAGAAGAGTGGAGTAGGTTAGAGCATAGTTGAGCAAAGTAATGTAGACTAGAGCTTAGCAGAGTTAGGCTAGGCCATGTTAGGTAAGGCTAGGTAAGGTTAAGCTAGGTTAGGATAGAGTAGAGTAGAGTAGAGCTAGCTTAGGTAAGGCTAGGCTAGGATATGTTAGAATAGAATAGAGAAGAGTGGAGTAGAATAGAGTAGAACATAGTAGAGTTGAGCAGAGTAGAGTAAAACTAGCTTACGCTAGGCTACACTAAGTTAGGCTATAATAGAGCAGAGTAAAGTAGAGTAGAGTATAGTAGAGCTAGGTTAGGAAAAGCTATGTTAGCTTAGAGTAGAGTAGAGTATAATAAAGTAGAAAGAGTAGAGTAGAGTAGAGTAGAATAAAGTTGAATAGAGTAGAGTAAAGGCTAGGCTAAGGTATTATTAAGTAGAGTAGCATAGAGATGAATAGAGTAGAGTATAGCATAGTAGAGTAAAGTAGTACTTGGCTTGGTTAAGATTGAGAAAAGTGGAGCAAAGTTGTGTAGAGTATATTGGAGTAGAGTAAATAGAGTAGAATAGAGTAGAGTAAAGTAGAATAGATGAGTAGAGTAGAGAAGAATGAAGTATAATATAGTAGAGTAGAGTAGAGTAGTTTAGAGCTACATTAGACTTGGCTAGGCAAGGCTAGGTTAGGCTAGGCTAGAGTAGAGTAGAGTAGAGTTGAGCAGAGCTAGGTTAGGTTATGCTAGGCTAGGATAGTGTTGTGTAGAATAGAGCAGAGTAGAGTAGAGTAGAGTAGAGCATAGTAAAGTAGAGCTAGGTACAGCTAGGCTAGACTAGGCTAAGCAAGGCTAAGTGAAGTAGAGTAGAGTAGAGCTAGGTTAGGTTAGGCTAAGCATGGCTAAGTCAGGGTAGAGTAGAGTTTAGTTGAGCTTGGTTAAGCTAGTTGGCTAGGTTAGGTTAGCCTAGGCTAGGTTGGAGTAGAACAGAGTAGTGTTGAGTAGAGTAGAAAAGAGTAAAGTAGAGTAGAGCGGAGTAGAGCTAGTTTAGGTTTGTCTAGATAAGGTTAGGCTCGAGTAGAGTAGAGTAGAGAAGAGTAGAGTAGAGTAGAGAAGAGTAGAGCAAAGAAGGGAAGAGCATAGTAGAGCAAAGTAGAGAGAGGAGAGCAGAGTAATGAAGAGCAAAGTAGAGCATAGCTAGCTTAGGCAAGGTTGGGATATGTAAGGTTTAGCTAGGCTAGGCTAGGCTAAGTCAAGGCTAGGCTTGAGTAGAGAAGAGGAGAGGAGAGCTAGGTTAGGCTAGGCTAAGTTAAGTTGTAGTATGATAGAATTAAATAGAGTAGAGTAGAGTAGAGTAAAGCTAGGTTAGGCTAGGCTAGGCTAGGTTAGAGTAGAGTAGAGTAGAGTAGTGTAGAATATGGTGGAGTGGAGTGGAGTGGTGTAGAGATAGGCTTTGTTTGGCTAGGCTAGGGTTGACTAGCATAGGCTAGGCAAGGCTAGGCAAGAGTAGGTTAGAGTAAACTAGAGTTGAGTTGAGTAAAGCTTAGTTTAGCTAGGCTAGGCTAGAGTAGAGTAAAGTAGAGTCGAAGAAAGAAGAGTAGAGTAGAGCAAAGAATAGTAGTGAAGAGTTGAGTATAGTAGAGCAAAGCAAAGTAGAGAAGAGTTGAGCAAAGTATGACAGAGTTGAACAGAGCTAAATTAGCCTAAGCTAGGCAAGGTTAAGCTTTGTTTCAATATAGTAGAGTAGAGTCGAATTGAGTTGAGTAGAGTAGAGTAGAGTATAGTAGAGTTGAGTAGAGTAAATACAAACAGGTTTGGCAATGCTAGGCTAAGTCAGGATAGGCAAAAGTAGAGTAGAGTATACTAGATTGGAGTAGAGTAGACTAGAGTAAAGTATAGCTAGGTTAGGTTATCCTTGGCTATGCTTGGCTTGGCTAATGTAGAGTACAGTAGAGAAGAGTAGAGTAAAGCTAGGTTGGGCTAAGCTACTTTAGGCTAGGCTAGGCTAAGCAAAGTTAGGCTAGGCTAGAGTCGAGTAAAGTATAGTAGAGTTGAGCTTAGGATAGGCTGGACAAGAGTAGAGTAAAGTAGAGTAGGATAGAGTAGAGCTGAGAAGAGAAGAGTGTAGCAAAGTAGAGCAGTGAAGAATAGAGTAGAGTAAAGCAAAGTAATGTAGAGATGAGTAGGGTAGAGTAGAGGAGAGCTAGCTTAGGTTATGCTAGGCTAAAGTAGAGTAGAGTAAAGTAAACTAGAGCTTGGTTTTGCTAGGCTAGCAAAGCTAGGCTAAAAAGGCTAGAGTTGAGTAAAGTAGAGTAGCATAGAGTAGAGTAAAGCAGAGTAGATTAGAGTGGAGCAAAGGGGTGTAGAGCATAGTAGACTAAAGTAGAGCTAAGTTAGGCTATGCTAGGCTACACAAGGCTATGCAAGAGTAGAGTATAGTAGAGCTAAGTTAAGCTAAGCTAAAATTGGCAAGGTTCGAGTAGAGTAGAGTAGAGTAGGATAGAGTAGAGTAGAGTAGAGTAGAGTAAAGTGGGGTTGAGTAAAGTAGAGTAGAGTAGAGTAGAGCTTGGTTAGGCTAGGTTAGGAAAGAGTACAGTAGAGTAGAGTAGGGTAGGGTAAAGCAGAGCAGAGCAGAGTAAAATAGAGTAGAGCTAAGTAAAGCAGAGTAGAGAAGGGTAGAGTAGAGCAAAGTAGAGTACACAAGAGGTGAGTAGAGCATAGCAAAGTAGAGTAGAAAAGAGTAAAGCAAAGCAAAGGAAATCAAGGCTAGATTTAGCTAGACTAAGCTAGGTTAGACTAGGCTAGAGTAGAGTAGAGTAGAGGAAGGTTAGGTTAGGCTAGGCTATGTTAGAAAAGAGTGGAGTAGAGTCGAGTAGAGCAGAGAAGTGTTGAGTAGAATCAAATAGAGTAGGGTAAAGTATAGTAGAGTAGAGTAGATCTAGGTTATTCTTGGCTAAGCTAGGATAAGTTAGAGTAGAATAAAGTATAATAGAGTAGAGAAACAGAGAGCTTAATAGAGCTAAGCAGAGTAGAGTAGAGCATAGCAGAGTAGAGCAGCGTTAAGTAGAGTAGAGTAGAGCAAAGCAATGAAAAATAGAGTAGAGTTGAGTAGAGCAAAGTTGAGAAAAGCTAGGTTGGGTTGGGCTTGGCTAAGCTTGGCTAAAGTATATTAAAGTCGAGTATAGATAGGTTAGGCTTGGTTAGAGTTGAGTAGAGTAGAGTAGAGTAGAGTAGGGTAAATTTGAGCTAGGTCAGGCTAAGCTTGGTTAGGCTAGGCTAGGTTCAAGGAAGACAATGTTAGAGTAGTATATAGTAGAGTAGAGTAGTGTAGAGTAGAGTAGAGAAGAGTAGAGTAGAATAGAGTAAAGCAAAAAAAAGCAGAAGAGAGCATAGTAGAGCAAAATAGAGTAGAGTAGAGGTAGGTTAGGCAAGTAGAAGATCAAGTAAAAGAAGAAGAAAAAGTGAAAGAAGAAGAAGAAGAAGAAGAAGAAAAAGAAGAAGGAGAAGAAGTAGTAGAAGAAGAAGATGTGGAAGAAGTGGAAGAAGATGAAGAAGAGGAAGAAGGAGAAGAAGAAGAAGAAGAAGAAGAAGAAGAAGAAGAAGGGAGAATAAGAAGAAGAAGAAGAAGAAGAAGAAGAGGAGGAGGAGAAGAAGAAGAAGAAGTAGAAGAAAAGAAGTAGAAGATGAAGTAAAGAAGAAGAAAAAGTGAAAGAAGAAGAAGAAGTAATAGAAGGAGAAGAAGTAGAAAAAGAAGAAGAAGAAGTCGAAGAAGCGGAAGAAGATGAAGAAGAAGTGACGAAAGAAGGTTAAGAAGAAGAAGATGAACAAGTAGAAGAAGAAGAAGAAGAAGAAGAAAAAGAAGAAGAAGAAGAAGAAGAAGAAGAAGAAAAAGTTGTTGTAGTAGTAGTAGTAGAAGAAGAAGATGATGATGATGATGAAGTAAAAGATAAGTTTTAGTGGAAGAAGTAGTAGTTGTATTAGTAGAGAAGAAGAAGAAGAGGAGGAAGATGATGATGATGATGATGATGAAAAAAAATGGATGAAAAAATAGAAGAAGAAGAAGAGGAGGAGGAAGAAGAAGAAGAATAATAAGAAGGTGCAGGAGAAGTGGAAGGAAAAGAAGAAGAAGACGAAGAAGAAGAAGAGGAAAGAGCAGAAGAGTAAGAATAATAATAATAATAATAATAATAATAATAATAATATTAAGTAATAATAAGAAAAAGAAGAAGAAAAAGAAGAAGCAGAAGATGAACCAGTAGAAGAAAAAGAAGAAGAAAAGGAAGAAGAAGATGAAGATGAAGAGAAAGAAGAAGATGATGTCAAAGAAGAAGAAGAAGAAAAAGAAGAAAGGAAGAAGAAGAAGAAGAGAAGAAAAATAAGATATTGAAAAAGAATAAGTAGAAGAAGATAAAGAAGAAGAAGTAGAAGAAGAAAGAAGAAGAAGAAGAAAAAAATGGGGAAGAAGAAGAAGAAGAAGTAGAAGAAGAAGAATAATAAGAAGAAGAAGAAAAAGAAGAAGAGGACGAAGATAAAGAAGAAGAAAAAGAAGAGGAGGAAGAAGAAGAAGAAGAAGTTGAAGAGCTAGAAGAGAATAAGAAGTAGAAGAAGAAGAAGAGAGAAAAGAAGGAGAAGAAGAAGAATAAAAATGAGAAGAATAAGAAGAAGATGAACAAGAAGAAAATGAAGTAGAAGAATTAAAGAAAAAGAAAAAGAAAAGAAGTAGAAGATAGAAGAAGAAGAAGAAGATGAAGTAGAAGAATAAGTAGTAGTAGTAGTAGAAGAAGAAGAAGAAGAAGAAGAAGAGAAAGAAAAATTAGAAGAAGAAGAAGAAGAAGAAGAAGAAGAAAAAGAAGAAGAAGAGAAGAAGGACTAAAATAAGAAGAAGAAGAAGAAAAAAAAGAAGAAACAGTTGAAGAAGTAGAAGAAGAAGTAGAAGAAGAAGAACAAAAAGTTAAGACAAAAAACAAGAAGTAGAAGAAGAAGAAGAGAAGAAGAAGAAAATGAAAATATAAGAAGAAGAAGAAGAGAAGAAGACGAAGAGAAGAAGTAGAACGAGAAGAAGAAAAAGAAGAAGAAAAAGAAGAAGAAATACTTGAAGAAGTGGAGAAGAAATAGAGGAAGAACAGAAATGTTAAGAAGAAAAACTAGAAGTAGAAGAAGAAGGAGAGGAAGAACTTGAAGGAGAAGAAGAAGAGGAACAACAAGAAGATGGAGTAAAAGAATTAGTAAAAGAAGAAGTAGAAGAAGAAGAGGAAGAAGAAGAAGTAGAAAAACAAGGTGAAGAAGAAGAAGATGAAGAAGAAGAAGAGGAAGGGAGAAAAGGGAGAAAAAGCAGCAGAACAAGAGGTCAAAGAAGAGGAAGAAGAAGAAGAAGAACAAGAAGAAGAAGATGAAGAAGAAGATGATGATGATGATGAAGTAGAAGAAGAAGAACAAGTAGTAATGGTAGAAGTAGTAAAAGAAGAAGAACAAGAAGGAGAAGAAGAAGAAGAAGAAGAAGAATAAGAAAAACAAATGAAGAAAAGGAAGAGGATGAAGCACAAGAAGAAGAAGTAGAAGGGGTAGAAGAAGAACAAGAAGAAGAAGAAGAAGAATAAGAAGGGGAAGAACAAGAAGAAGTAGGACAAGAAGGAGAAGAAGAAGAAGAAGAAAAGAAATAGAGAAGAAGGAAGAAGATGAAGAAGAAGAAGAAGAAGAAGAAGAAGCAAAAGAAGAAGAAGAAGAAGAAGAAGCAAAAGAAGAAGAAGAACCAAAAGACAAAGAAGAAGAAGAAGAAGAAGCAGGAGGAGAAGAAGAAGAATAAGAAAAGGAAAAGAAGAAGAAGAAGAAGAATAAGGAGAAGAAGATGAAAAAGAGTATGAATATGAATGAGAAGAAAAAGAAGAAGAATAAAAAGAAGAAGAAGAAGTGGAAGAGGAAGAAGTATAAGATGTTGGAGAAAAAGAAGTAGAAGTAGAAGTAGAAGAAGAAGAAGAAAAAGTAGTAGAAGAAAAGAGGAAGAGGAACATGAAGAAGAAGATGAAGAGGATGAATAAAAGAAGATTTAGCTGATGAAGAAGAAAAAGAAGAAGAAGAAGTAGAATAAGAAGAAGAAGAAGATGAAGAAGAAGTAGTAGAAGAAGGAAAAATAGGAAGAAGAAGAAGAAGAAGAAGAAGAAAAAGAAGTAGAAGATGAAGCAAAAGAAGAAGAAAAAAGTGAAAGAAGAAGAAGCAGAAGATGATGAAGCAGAAGAAGAAGAAGAAGAAGAAGAAGAAGAAGTAGAAAAAGAAGAAGAAGAACAAGCAGAAGAAGTGGAGGAAGACTAAGTAGAAGGAATGATAGAAGGCAAAGAAGAAGAAGAAGAACAAGAAGAAGAATAAGGAGAATAAAATTTACTAGAAGAAGAAGAAAAAAGGTTGAAGAAGAAGAAGAAAAATAGGGAAAAGAGGTAGAAGAGGAACAGAGGAAGGGAAGAAGAAGAAGAAGAACAAGAAGGAGTAAAGGAATTTGTAAAAGAAGAAGTAGACGAAGAAGAGGAAGAAGAAGAAGAAGAAGTAGAAAAACAAGGTGAAGAAGAAGAAGAAGAAGAAGACAAAGAAGAAGAAGAGGAAGGGAAGAGGGCAAATAGCAGAAGAACAAGAGGTCAAAAAAGAGGAGAAGAAGAAGAAGAAGAAGAAGAAGAACAAGAAGAAGAAGACGAAGAAGAAGAGGATGATGATGACAAAGTAGAAGAAGAAGAAAAAAAAAGTAGTAGTGGTAGTGGCTGTAAAAGAAGAAGAAGATGAAGAAGAAGAACAAGAAGGAGAAGAAGAAGATGAAGATGAAGAAGAAGAACAAGAAGGAGAAGAAGAAGAAGAAGAAGAAGAATAAGAAAAAGAAATGAAGAAGAAGACGAGGAAGAAGCACAAGAAGAAGAAGCAGAGGTAGAAAAAGTAGGAAGAAAAAGAAGAATAAGAAGAAGAAGAAGGGGAAGAAAAAGAAGAAGAAGGAAAAGAAGGAGAGAAGAAGAAGAAGAAGAAAAGAAATAGAAGAAGAGGAAGCAGATGAAGAAGAAGAAAAAGTAGAAGAAGAAGAAGATGAAGCAAAAGAAGAATAAGAACTAAAAGACAAAGAAGAAGAAGAACAAGAAGAAGGAGGAGGAGGAGAAGAAGACGAATAAGAATAAGAAAAGAAGAAGAAGAAGAAGAAGAAGAAGAAGAAGAAGAAGAAGAATAAGGAGAAGAAGATGAAAAAGTATAAGAATATGAATGAGAAGAAAAAGAGGAAGAAGAAAAAGAAGAAGTAGAAGAGGAAGAAGAAGAAGAAGAAGAAGTATAAGATGATGAAGAAAAAAGAAGTAGAAGTAGAAGAAGAAGAAGAAAAAGTAGTAGAAGAAAAAGTGGAAGAGGAAACTTGAAGAAGAAGACGAAGAGGATGAATAAAAAAAGATTTAGCTGATGAAGAAGAAAAGAAGTTGTAGAATAAGAAGAAGAAGAAGAAGTAGTAGTAGTAGTAGTAGTAGAAGAAGAATAGGAAGAAGAATAATAAAAAGAAGAAGAATAAGAAGAAGAAGAAAAACAAGTAGAAGATGAAGCTAAAGAAGAAGAAAAAGTGAAAAAAGAAGAAGCAGAAGATGATGAAGCAAAAGTAGAAGAAGAAGAAGAAGAAGAAGAAGTAGAAAAAGAAGAAGAGGAAGAACAAGAAGAAGAAGTGGAGGAAGACGATGCAGAAGGAATGACAGAAGCAAAGAAGAAGAAGAAGAACATGAAGAAGAAGAAGAAGAAGAATAAAATTAAGAAGTAGTATGAGAAGAAGAAAAAAGGTAGAAGAAGAAGAAGAAAAACAGGGGAAAAGAGGTAGAAGAGGAAGGGAGGAAGGGAGAGAAGAATGAGAAAAAGAGAAAGAAGGAGAAGTGAAAGAAGAAGAAGAAGAAGAAAAGATCAAGAAGATGATGAAGATTAAGAAGAAGAAGATGAGGGAGACGAAGAAGAAGAAGAGGAGGAAGAAGAAGAAGAGGAAGTAGGGGTAAAAGAAGAAGAAGAAGAAGAGGAAGAAGAAGAAGAAGAAGGAAGAAGAAGAAGAAGAAGAAGAAGAAGAAGAAGAAGAAGAAGAAGAAGAAGAAGAAGAAGGAGTGGAAGAAGAAGAAGAAGAGGAAGAAGAAGAAGAAGAAGGAGAAGTCAAAGAAGAAGAAGAAGAAGAAGAAGAAGAAGTAGAAGAATAAGTAGTAGAAGAAGAAAAAGAAGAAGAAGAAGAAGAAAAAGGAGAAGAACAAGAACAAGAAGAAGGAGGAGGAGAATAAGAAGAAGAAGGAGAAGAGAAGAAAAGAAGAAGAAGTAGAAGAAGAAGGAGAAGAAGTAGAAAAAGAAGAAGAGGAAGAAGTGGAAGAAGTAGAGGAAGACGAATAAGGAGAAGTAGAAAGAAGAAGAAGAAGGAGGAGAAGAAGAAGAAGTAGAAGAAAATGAAGTAGAAGATGAAGTAAACCAAGAAGAAAAAGTGAAGAAGAAGAAGACGAAGAAGAAGAAGGAAAAGAACTAGAAAAAGAAGATATAGAAGAAGTGGAAGAAGTGGAAGAAGACGAAGAAGAAGAGATGAAAGGAGGTCAAGAAGAAGAAGATGAACAAGTAGAAGAAGAAGATGAAGAAGTTGCTGTAGTAGTAGTAGTAGTAGAAGAAGAAGATGATGATGAACAAGTAAAAGATAAGTTGTAGTAGAAGAAGTTGTAGACCTATTAATAGAAGAAGAAGAAGAAGAAAAAGATGAAGAAGAAGAAGAAGAAAAAGATGAAGAAGAAGAAGATGATGATGATGATGATGATGAAAACATAATGGAGGAAAAAATAGAAGAAG
>JAIUJO010000976.1:7500-20000 GCA_023846275.1 Vanilla planifolia
GATAAAGAATAATAATAAGAAGTCAAAGAAGAGGAATTGAAAGACAAGTAGAAGAAAAGGAAGAAGAAGAGGAAGGAGAAGAAGAAGATGAAAAGGAGGAACAAAAAGAGGAAGAAGACAATGATGAGGAAGAAGAAGAAGAATAAGAAGAAGAAGAAGAAGAAGAAGAAATAGAAGAAGAAGAAGAATAAGAAGAAGAAGAAGATGATGGAGAAGACGAAGAAGATGAAGAAGAAGAAGAAGAAGAAGAAGAAGAAGAGGAAGAAGAAGAAGAAGAAGAAGAAGAAGAAGAATAAGAAGAAGTGGAAGAAGAAGAAGAAGAAGAAGTAAAAGAAGAAGAAGAAGTGAAAGAAGGAGAAGAAAAACAAGAAGAAGATGAAGAAGTAGAAGAAGAAGAAGAAAATGAAAAGAAGAAGAAAAAGAAGAAGAAGAAGAAGAAAATGAAGAAGAGGAAGGAGAAGAAGAAGAAGTAGAAGAGGAAGTAGTAGAAGAAGAAGAAGAGGAATACGAAGAAGAAGAAAATGAAGAAGAAAAAGAGAAGAAGTAGAAGAAGAAGAAGCAGAAGAAGGAGAAGAAAAAGAAGAGCAAGACAAAGATGATGAAGAAGAAGAAGAAGAAGAAGAATATGAAGAAGAAGACGAGAAAGAAGAAAAAAAAGAAGAAGAGGAAGAAAAAGAAGAAGAAGGAGAAGAGGGAGAAGAAGAAGGGGAAGGGAAGAAGAATAGGAAAAAGTAGATGAAGAAGAAAAGAAGAAGAAGATGAAGATGAGGAAGGACAAGAAGAGTTCGAAGAAGAAGAAGTAGAAAAAGAAGAGGAGGAGCAAGAGGAAGAAGAAGAAGAAGAAGAAAAAGAAGAATAAGTTGAACAAGAAGAAGAAGACCAAGAAGTAGTTCAAGAAGAAGAAGAAGAAGAAGAAGTAGAAGAAAAAGACGAAGAATTGGAAGAAGAGGAATAAGGTAAAGATGTTGAAGAAGAGGTAGAAGTGCTAGAGGAAGAAGAA
Source organism: Vanilla planifolia (assembly GCA_023846275.1). Lineage (NCBI taxonomy): Eukaryota > Viridiplantae > Streptophyta > Magnoliopsida > Asparagales > Orchidaceae > Vanilla > Vanilla planifolia. The sequence continues at coordinate 8,501 of JAIUJO010000976.1, forward strand.
GAAGAAGAAGAAGATGATGATGAACAAGAACTATAAGAAGAAGAAGGGGAAGTAGAGGAACAAGTAGAAGAAAAGGAAGAAGAGAAAGAAGAGTAATAAAAAGAAGATGATGTAGAGGGTGATGAAGATAATAATAAGAAGAAGAAGTCAAAGAAGAGGAATCAGAAAGACAAGTAGAAAAAAAAAGGAAGAAGAGGAAGGAGAACAAGAAGAGGAAGAAGTAAAAGAAGAAGAAGACGAAAAGAAACATGAAAAAGAGGAGGAAGAAGATGAAGAAAAATAAGAAGAATAATAATAAGAAGAAGAAGATGAAATAGAAGAAGAAGAAGAAGAAGAAGAAGAAGACGAAGAGGACGAAGAAGATGAAGAAGAAGAAGAAGAAGAAGAAGAAGAAAAGGAAGAAGAAGAGCTAAAAGAAGAAGAAGAGGAAGAAGAAGAAGAAGAAGAAGAAGAAGAAAAGGAAGAAGAAGAGCTAGAAGAAGAAGAAGAGGAAGAAGAAGAAGAAGAAGTAGAAGAAGAAGAGGAAGAAGAAGAATTAGATGAAGAATAAGAAGAAGAAGAAGAAGAAGAAGTATAGGAGGAAGAGGAAGAAGAATAATAAAAAGAAAAAGTAGAGGAAAACAAAGAAGAAGAAGAAGAAGTTGAAGAAGTAGATGAAGATGAAGAAGAAGAAGAAGTGAACGAAGAAGAAGAAGAAGAGGAAGAAGGAGAAGAAGAAGAGGCAGAAGAAGAAGAAAAGAAGAAGAGGATGGTGATGAAGAAGAAGAAGAAGAATAAGATGAAAAATAAGACGATGAAGAAGAAGAAGAAGATGAGGAGGAAGAAGAAGAAGAAGAAGAGCAAGAAGGAGGAGGAGGAGGTGAAGAAGAAGAAGAAGGGGAAGAAGTAGAAGAATGAGAAGAAGAAGAAGAAGAAGAAGAAGAAATAGAAGAAGAAGAAGAAGATGGGGAAGAAGAAGAAGAAGAAGAAGAATAAGAATAATAAGTTGAAGAAGTATAAGTCAAGGAAGAAGAAGAAGAAGAAGACGAAGAAAAAGAAGTGGAAGAAGAAGAGGAAGAAGAATAATAAGAAGAAGAATAAGAAGAGGAGGAAGATGAAGAAGAAATGAAAGAAGTGGAATAAGAAGAACAAGAGGAGGAAGAAGAAGAAGAAGAAGAAGAAGAAGTAGAAGAAGAAGTCGAAGAAGATGAAAAAATGACGATGAAGAAGACAAACAGGAACAAGAAGAACAATAAGAAAACGAAGGAGAAGTGGATGTGGAAGAAGTGGAGAAAGAAGAAAAAAAGAGGAAGAAGATGAAAAAGAGGAAGAATAGAAAGTCGAAGAAGAAGAAGAAGAAGAAATGAAGAAGTAGATTTGGAAGAAGAAGAAGAAGATGAAAATGAAAGAGAAGAAGAACAAGAGGAAAGAGAAGGAGAAGAAGAAGAAGAAGCAGTAGAGGAACAAGAAGAAGAAGAAGAAGAAGAAGAAGAAGAATTAGAAGAAGAAGAAGAAGAAGAAAAAGAAAAAAAGAAGAAGTAGAAAGAGAAGTAGAAGGTAAAGAAGAAGAAGAATAACAACAACAATAAAAACAAGAAGAAGATGAAGACAAAGAAGAAGGAGAAGGAAAAGAAGTTGAAGAAGAAGAACAAGAAATAGAAGAAGAGATGTCAAAATCAAAGAAGAAGAAGAAAGAAGAGAAGAAGAACAAGAAGAAGAAAAAAGAGGATGAAGAAGAAGAAGAAGAATAAGAATAATAAGAGGAAGAAGTAGAAAAAGATGAAGAAGATGAAAAAGAAGAAGGAGAAAAAGAGGAAGAGGAAGAAGATGAAGATGAAGAAGAACAACAAGAAGATGCAGAAGAAGAAGAAGAAGAAGAAGAACAAGAAGAAGAAGACGATGAAGAAGAATAAGAAGAAGATGAAGGAGAAGAAGAAGAAGAAGAAGAAGAAGAAGAAGAACAGGAAGAAGAAGAGGAAGAGAAGGAGTTAGAACAAGTATGGGAGGAAGAAGAAGATTAAAAAGAAGAAGAAGAAAAGAAGGAACAAGAGGAAGCGAAAGAAGAAGAAGAAGAGGTAGAAGAAGATGAAGAAGTAGAAGATGAAGAAGAAGAAGAAGGAGGAGGAGGACAAGGAGGAGGAGGAGAAGAAGAAGAAGAAGAAGATGTAAAAGAAGTAGAAGTAGAAGTAGAAGAAGAAGAAGTAGAAGATGTAAAAGAAGTAGAAGTAGAAGAAGAAGAAGAAGAAGAAGAAAAGAAGAACAAGAAGAAAAAGAAGAAGTAGAAGAAGAAGAAGAAGAAGAAGAAGAAGACGAAGGGGAAGAAGAAGAAGGAGGAGAAGAAAAAGAAGAAAAAGAAGAAAAAGAACAAGAAGAAAAAGAAAAAGCAGACAGAGAAGATGATGTAGAAGTAGAAGAAGAAGAAGAGGAAGAAGAAGTTGAAGGAAAGGAAGAGGTAGAAGAGGAAAAAGAAGAAGAAGAAGGAGTAGAAGAGGAAGAAGAATACGAAGAAGAAGAAGAAGAAGAAGAAGATGAAGAAGGAGAAGAAGATTAATAAGGAGGAGGAAGAGGAGAAGAAGCAGAAGAAGAAGAAGAAGAAGAAGAAGAAGAAGAAGAAGAGGAAGAAGAAGAAGAAGAGAAAGAAGAAGAATAAGTAGAAAAAGAAGAAAAAGAAGAAGATTAAGAAGTAGAAGTAGAAGAAGAAGAAGAAGAAGAAGATGAACAAAAAGAAGAAGAAGAAGAAGATGAACAAAAAGAAGAAGAAGATGAAGAAGAGGAAGAAAAAGAAGAAGAATAAGAAGAAGAAGAAAATGAAGAAGAAGAAGAAGAAAAAGAAGAAGTGGAATAAGGAGGATGAGAAGTTGAATAAGAGGAAGAAGAATTAGAAGAAGTAGAAGAAGTAGAAGAAGTAGAAGTAGAAGAACAAAAAGTAAAAGAATAATAAGAAAAGGAGAAGGACGAAGAAGAGGGCGATGAAGAAAATGTAGAAGAAGAAAAAGAAGAGGAAGTAGAGGAGTAAGAAAAAGAAGAAGAAGAAGAAGAAGTTGAAGAAGGGGAAGAAGAACAAGAAGAAGATGAAGAAGATGAAGTGGAAGAAGAAGAAGAAGACGAAGAAGAAGAAGAAGATGATGATGATGAAGTGGAAGAAGAAGAGGAAAAAGAAGATAAAGAAGAACATAAGAGGCAAAGGAAGAAGAAGAGGAAGAAGAAGATGAAGAAGAGGAAGAAGAGGAGGACGAAGAAGAAGAAGAGGAAGATCAAGAAGAAGAAGGAGAAGGACAAGTAGAAGAAGAAAAAGATGAAGAACAGGAAGGAGAAGAAGGAGTTTAAGAAGCAAAATAAAAAGAAGACGAAGAGGAAGAAGAAAAAGAGGAAGAATAAGAGAAGAAGAAGAAGAAGAAGAAGAAGAAGAAGAAGGAGAAGGAGAAGTAGAAGAAGAAGAAGAGGAAGAAGAAGAAGAAAAAGGAGAAGAACAAGAAGAAGGAGAAGAAGAAAAAGAAAAAGAAAAAGAAAACAAAGAAGAAGAAAACGAAGAAGAAGAAGAAGAAGAAGAAGAAGAAGAAGAAGAAGAAGAGGAAGAAGAAGAAGAAAAAGTGGAAGAAGCAAAAGAAGAATAAGAAGAATAAAAAGAAGAAGAAGAAGAAGAAGAAGAAGAAAATGTAGAAAAGAAGAAGAAGAAGAAGAAGGGTAAGAAGAAGAAGTAGTAGAAGGAGAAGAAGAAGAAGAAGAAGGGGACAAAGAAGAAGAAGAAGAGGAAGAAGACGAAGGAGATGAAGAGGAAGAAGTAGAAGAAGAATAAAAAGACGAAAAAGAAGAAGTAGAAGAAGATGATGAAGAAGAAGAAGGAGAAGAAGAAGTAAAAGATGAAGAAGAAGAAGAAGAACGATAAGAAGAAGTATTAGTAGAAGAAGAAGAAGAAGAAGGGAAAGAAGAAGAAAAGAGTAAGTATCAGAAGAAACAAGAAGTAGACTAAGAAAAAGTTGAAGAAGATATGGAAGAAGATGAAGATGAAGAACAAGAACAAGAAGAAAATGTGGAAGAAGAGGACAAAAAGAAGTAGGAGAAGAGGAAGAAGAAGAAGTGAAAGAATAAGAAGAAGAAGATGAAGAAGAAGAAGAAGAAGTGGAAGAAGAAGACAAAGAAGAAGAAAAAGAAAAAGACGAAAATGTAGAAGATGTAGAAAAAGAGGAAGAAGAAGAAGAAGAAGAACAAAAGTAAAAGGAAAAAGAAGAGGAAGATGAAGCTGAAGAAGAAGAAGAAGAAAAAGCAGAAGAAGAAAAAGAAGAAGAAGAATAAAAGGAAGAAAAAGAAGAAGAAAGGAGGAAGAAGAAGTATAGCAAGAAGAAGAAGAAGAAGAAGTAGAAGAAGTAGTAGTAGAACAATAAGAAGAGGAAGAAGGAGAAGACAAACAAGAAGAGGATGAAGAAGAAGAAGAAGAAGAATAAGAAGAAGAGGAAGAAGAAGAAGAAGAAGAAGAAGAAGAAGGGGTAGAACAAGAAGAAGAAGTAGAAGAAAAAGAAGAGCAAGACAAAGAAGAAGATGAAGAAGAAGAAGAGGAAGAGGAAGAAGAAGAAGAAAAAGTGGAAGAAGTAAAAGAAGAATAAGAAGAATAAGAAGAAGAAGAAGAAGAAGAAGAAGAAGAAGGATAAGAAGAAGAAGTAGTAGAAGGAGAAGAAGAAGAAGAAGAAGGGGACAAAGAAGAAGAAGAAGTAAAAGAGGAAGAAGACGAAGAAGATGAAGGGGAAGAAGCAGAAGAAGAATAAAAAGACGAAAAAGAAGAAGAAGTAGAAGAAGATGATGATGAAGAAGAAGGAGAAGAAGAAGTAAAAGAAGAATTAGAAGAAGAAGAAGAACGGTAAGGAGTAGTAGTAGTAGAAGAAGAAGAAGAAGGGAAAGAAGAAGAAAAGAGTAAGTATCAGAAGAACAAGAAGTAGAATAAGAAAAAGTTGAAGTAGATAAGGAAGAAAAAGAAGATGAAGAACAAGAACAAGAAGAAAATATGGAAGAAGAGGACAAAAAGAAGTAGGAGAAGAGGAAGAAGAAGAAGTGAAAGAAGAAGAAGAAGAAGAAGAAGAAGAAGAAGATGAAGAAAAAGAAGAAGAAGAAGTGGAAGAAGAAGACGAAGAAGAAGAAAAAGAAGAAGACGAAGAACAAGAAGAAGAAAAAAATGAAAATGTAGATGTAGAAAAAGAGGAAGAAGAAGAAGAACAAAAGTAAAAGGAAAAAGAAGAGGAAGAAGAAGCTGAAGAAGAAGAAGAAGAAAAAGTAGAAGAAGAAGAAGAAGAAGAAGAAGAAGAAGAGAAAGAAGAAGAAGAAGAAAGGAGGAAGAAGAAGTATAGCAAGATGAAGAAGAAGTAGTAGTAGTAGTAGAACAATAAGAAGAGGAAGAAGGAGAAGAAAAACAAGAAGAAGAATAAGAAGAAGAGGAAGAAGAAGAAGAAGAAGAAGAAGAAGAAGAAGAAGGGGCAGACCAAGAAGAAGAAGTAGAACAAAAAGAAGAGTAAGACAAAGAGGAAGATGATGAAGAAGAAGAAGAAGAAGAGGTGAAAGATGAAGAAAAAGAAGGAGAAGAGGAAGAAAAAGAAGAAGAAGAAGAGAAGGAAGAAGAAGAAGAGGAAGGGAAGAATAAGAGGAAGAATAAGAGGAAGGAGAAGAAGAGGAAGATGAAGAAGAAGAAGCAGAAGAGGAGGAGGAGGAGGAGGAGGAAGAAGAAGAAGAAGAATAAGATGAACGAGAAGAAGAAGAAGAAAAAGAAGAAGAAGGAGAAGAAGTAAAAGAAGAAGAAGAAGGGGAAATAGAGGAAGAAGGTAAAGAAGTGGAAGAAGAGGAAGAAGAGGAAGAAGGATTAAAAGAAGAAGAAGAAGAACAAGAAGTATAAGAAGAAGAAGGGGCAGAAAAGGAAGTAGAGAAAGAAGTGGAAGAAAAGGAAGAAGAGGAAGAAGAGTAACAAAAGATGATGATTGAAAAGGTGATGAAGAATAATAATAAGAAGTCAAAGAAGAGGAATCAGAAAGACAAGTAGAAGAAAAGGAAGAAGAAGAGGAAGGAGAAGAAAAAGACGAAAAGGAGGAACAAAAAGAGGAAGAAGAAGATGATGAAGAAGAAGAAGAAGAATATTAATAAGAAGAAGAAGAAGAAGAAATAGAAGAAGAAGAAGAATAAGAAGAAGAAGAAGATGAAGAAGACGAAGAAGATGAAGAAGAAGAATAAGAAGAAGAAGAAGAAGAGGAAGAAGAAGAAGAAGAAGAAGAAGAAGAAGAAGAACAAGAAGAAGTGGAATGAAGAAGAAGAAGAAAGGAAGAAGAAGCAAAAGAAGAAGAAATGGAAGAAGTAGAAGAAAAACAAGAAGAAGACGAAGAAGATAAAGAAGAAGAATAAGAAGAAGAAGAAGACGAAGAAAAAGAAGAAGAAGAAGAAGAAGAAGAAAATGAAGAAGGGGAAGGAGAAGAAGAAGAAGTAGAAGAGGAAATAGTAAAAGAAGAAGAAAAGGAATAAGAAGAAGAAGAAAAAGAGAAGAAGAAGAGAAGAAGTAGAAAAAGAAGCAGAAGAAGAAGAAGAAAAAGAAGAGCAAGACAAAGATGAAGAAGAAGAAGAAGAACATGAAGAAGAAGAAGACGAGAAAGAAGAAGAAAAACAAGAAGAAGAGGTAGAAAAAGAAGGAGAAGAGGGAGAAGAAGTAGGGGAAGGGAAGAAGAATAGGAAAAACTAGATGAAGAAGAAAAGAAGAAGAGGAAGGACAAGAAGAGTTCGAAGAAGAAGTTGAAAAAGAAGAGGAGGAGGAGCAAGAGGAAGAAGAAGAAGAAGAAAAAAAAGAAGAAAAATAAGAAGAAGAATAAGATGAACAAGAAGAAGAAGAATAAGATGAATAAGAAGAAGAAGACCAAGAAGTAGTAGTAGTAGAAGAAGAAGAAGAAGAAGAAGAAGAAGTAGAAGAAAATGACAAAGAAGTGGAAGAAGAGGAAGAAGGTAAAGATGTGGAAGAATAGGAAGAAAAGGTGGAAGAAGAAGAAGAAGAATAAGAAGAAGAAGTAGAAGAAGAAGAAGAAGAAGTAGAAGATAAAGTGGAAGGAGAGAAGGGGAAGAAGGAGAAGAAGAATAGGAGGAAGAAGAAAAAGATGGAGGAGGAGAAGAAAAAGAAGAAGAAGAAGAAGAAGAAGAAGAAGAAGTAGAAGAAGAAAGAAGTATTAGAAGTAGATGAATAATAAGAAGAAAAGAAAGAAGAAGAAGAAGAAGAAGAAGAAGAAGAAGAAGAAGAAGAAGATGTAGTAGAAGAAGAAAAGGAAGAAGAAGAAGAAGAAAACAGAATAAGAATAGGAAGAAGAAGGGTAAGAAGATGTAGAAAAATTAGAAGGAGAAGAAGACGACGAAGAAGAGGCAGAGGAAGAGGTAGACGGAGAAGAAGAAGAAAAAGAAGAAGTTGATGAGGAAGAAGAAGCAGGAGAAAAAGACGAGAAAGAAGGCGAAGAAGAAGAAGAAGAAGAAGAAAAAGAAGACGAAGAATATGAAGAAGAAGAAGAAGAAGAAGATGAAGAAGGAGTAGAAGAAAAATAAGAAGAAGAAGAGCAAGAAGAAGAAGAAGAAGAAGTAGAAGAAGAAGAAGAAGAAGAAAAAGAATAAGAAGAAATAGAAGAAGTAGAAGATGAAAAAGAAGAAGAAGAAGTAGAAGAAGAAGAAAAAGAAGAAGACGAAGAAGAAGGAAAAGGAGAAGAAGCAGAAGAAGTATTAGAAGAAGAAGAAGAAGAAGAAGAAGTGAATGAAGAAGAAGAAGAGGAAGAAGATGAAGATGAAGAAGAAGAACAAGAGCAAGATGAAAAAGAAGAAGTCAAAGAGAAGGAAGAGGAAGAAAAAAAGAAGTGGAATAAGAAGAAGTAGAAGAAGAAGAAGAAGAAGAAGAAGAGGAAGAAGAAGAAGAAGAAAGAGGTGGAAGAAGAAGAGGAAGAATAAGAAGAAGAAGAAGTTGAAGAGGAAGAAGTTCAGGAAGAAGAGGAAGAAGAAGTAAAAGAAGAACAAAGAGGAGAAGGTGAGGAAGGAGAAGAAAATATAGAAGAAGAAGTGGAAGAATAAAAAGAAGGTGAACGAGAAAAAGAAGAAGAAGAAGAAGGAGAAGAAGAAGAAGAAGAAGAAGAAGAACTAGAAGAAGAAGAAAGAGAAGAAGAAAAAGAAGATTAACAAGAAGGGGAAGAAGAAAAGAAGAAGAAGAAGAAGGAGAAGTGGAGGTGGAAGAAGAAGAAGATTGAAAAGTAGAAGAAGGCAAAGAAGAAGAAGAAGAAGAAGAAGAAAAACAAGACAGAGTGGAGGAAGAAGAGTAAGAAGAAGAAGTTGAAGAAAGAAAGAAAAAAAGTAGATGGAGAAGAAGGAGGAGAAGAAGAATATGAATAAGAAGAAAAAAAAGAACATGAAGAAGAAGAAGAGGAAGAAGAAGAAGAAGTGGAAGTAGAAGAAGATGAAGGAGAAGAAGAAGAAGAAGAAGAAGAAGATGAAGTAGAAGAAGCAAAATAAGTAGAAGTAGAAGTGGAAGAAGAGGAACAAGGAGAAAATGAAAAAAAAAAGAAGAAAAAGAACAAGAAGAAGAAAAAGAATAAGGAAAAGAGGAAGGAGGAGGAGAAGAAGTAAAAGAGGAAGAAGAAAAAGAAGAAGATCAAAAGGAGGAGGAAGAAGAAGAAGAAGAAGAGAAAGAAAAAGAAGAAGAAGGAGGAGGAGGAGGAGAAGAAGAAGAAGAAGATTAAATAGAAGAAGAGCAAGAAGTAGAAGAAGAAAAAGAAGATGAGGAAGAAGAATAGGATGAACAAGGAGGAGAAGAAGTAGTAGAGGAAGATTAAATAGAAGAAGAAGAAGATGAAGTAAATGAAGAAGATGAAGAAGAAGAAGAAGAAGATGAAGAAGAAAAAGAAGTAGAAGATGAAAACAAAAGACGAAGAAGAAGAAGAAGAAGAAGAACCAGAAAAGTTGTAGTAGAAGAATAAGAACAACAACAAGAAGAAGAAGAGGATGAATAAGAAGTAGACGAAGAGGAGGAGGAAGAAGAGGAAAAGGAAGAAGAAGAGAAAGAGGAAGAAGAAGAAGAAGTTGTAGATGACGTAGTAGATGATGAACATGATGAAGAAGAAGAAGAAGAAGAAAAAGATGAAGTAGAAGAATGAGAAGAAGTAGAAGAAAAAGTAATAGAAGAAGAAGAAGATGTTGAAGTAGATGAAGAAGAAAAAATGAAGAAGAAGATGTAGAAGAAGAAGAAGTAGAGGAATAAAATGGAGAAGAAGCTGAAGAAGAAGAAGAAGAAGTAGAAGAAGAAGAAGACAAAGAAGATGAAAAAGAAGAAGTATAAAAAGAAGAAGAAAATGAAGAATAAGAAGAAGATGAGAAGGAGAAGGAAGAAGAAAAAGACGGAGTAGGAGAAGGAGAAGAAGAAGAAGGTGAAGAAGTAGTAGAAGAAGAAGAAGAAGAAGAAGAAGAAGAAAGAAAGGAAGAGGAAGAAAAAGTAGAAGAAGATGAAGAAATAGTAGAGGAAGAAGAAGAAGAAGAGGAAGAATAGGAAGAAGAAGAAGAAGACGAAGAAGAAGAAGAAGGTAGAGGAGGAGGAGTTGGAGGAGAACGACAAGAAGATTTAGAAGAAGAAGAAGAAGAAGAAGGAAAAGAAGAAGACGAAGAAGAAGAAGAAGAGACGAAGAAGAAGTGGATAAAGGAGAGGAAGAAGAACAAGAACAACGATAAGAAGAAGAAGATGAGGAAGAAGAAGAAGAGGACGATGGAGAAGAAGAAGAAGAAGAAGAAGATGGTGATGATGATGAAGAAGAAGAAGATGAAGGGGAAGAAGAGGAAGAGCAAGTGGAGGAGGAAGAATAAGTGGTTGAGAAAGAAGAAGTATAGGAAGAAGAAGAAGAAGAGAAAGAGGAAGACAAAGAAGAAGATAAAGAAGTAGAAGAAGAAAAAGAAGAAGGTGAAGAAGAAGAAGAACAAAATGAAGAAGAAGAAGAAGAAGAAGTAGCAGTAGTATTAGAAGAAATAGAAAAAGAAGGATAAGAAGAAGATGAAAAAAAGAAGGAGAAGACGAAGAAAGAGAAGAAGAAGAATAAGAAGAAGAAGAAAATAAGAAGCAGAAGAAGAAGAAGAAGCAGAACAAGAAGAAGCAAAAGAAGAAGAAGAAGCAGAACAAGAAGAAGCAAAAGAAGAATAAGATCAAGTGGAAGAAGAAGAGGAAAAGGAAGAAGAAGAACTAGAAGGATAAGAAGAAGAAAAAGAATAAGAAGAAGATGAAGAACAAAAATAGGAAGAAGAAGAAGAAGATGAAGAAGAAGAAGACGATGAAGAAGAAAAAGACGAAAACAATAAGAAGAAGAAGTCGAAAAAGAAGAAGAAGAAAAAGAAGAGGGAGATGATGATGAAGAAGATGAAGAAGAAAAGAAGAAGAAAAGGAAAAAGTAGAGGAGAAGGAAGAAGAAACGGAGGAAGAATAAGAAGAAATAAATGAAGAAGAAGTAGATGGAAAAGAAGAAGATGGCAAAGAAGTAGTAGTAGTAGAAGTAGAAGAAGAAGAAAAAGAATAAGAAGAAGAGGAAGAAGAAGAAGATGAAGAAGAAGTAGAAGGAGAAGAAGAAGAAGTAGAGGAAGAAGAAGAAGAAGAAGAAGAAAAGAAAAGGAGGTAGAAGAAGGAGGAGGAGGTTGTGGTGGAGGACGAGAAAGAGAAGAAGAAGAATAAGAAGAAGAAGGAAAAGAAGAAAAAGAAGAAGAAGAAGAAGAAGCACAAGAATAAGAGGAGGAGAAGAAGTAGATGAAGGAAGATAAAAGGAAAAAGGAGGGGAGGAAGAAGAAGAAGAACAAGAAAAAAGAGAAGAAGAAGAAGACGATGAGGAAGAAGAAGAAGAGGAGGAGGACGAAGAAGAAGAAGAAGATGAAGAGGATGAAGAAGAAGAAGAAGAAGAAGAAGAAGAGGATGAAGTAGAAGAAGAGGAAGAAGAGGAAAAATAAGAAGAACAAGTAGAAGAAGAAAAATGCAAACAAGAAGAAGAAGAAGAGGAGGATGTAGGAGAAGTAAAAGAAGAAGAAAAAGATGAAGAAGAAAGAGTAATTGTAGTAGCAGTAGAAGAAGAAGAAGAAGAAGCAGAAGAAGAAAAAGAAGAAGCAGAAGGAAGAAGAAAATGGAGAAGAAGAAGACAAAAAAGAAGAAGAAGAAGTAGAAGTTGACGATGAAGAAGAAGAACAAGAAGAAGATGGTGGTGAAGAAGAAAAGAAGAAGATGGAGAAGAAGAGGAGGAAGAAAAAGAAGAAGAAGAAAAAGGAGAAGAATAAGATGAAGAATAAGAAATTTAAATAGAAGGAGAAGAAGAAGAAGAAGAAGAAAAAGTTGAAGATGAAGAAGAAGAAGAAGAGAAAGAAGAAGTAGAAGCAGAAGAAAAAGAAGGAAAAGAAGAGGAAGAAGAAGATGGGGAGGAAGAAGGACAAGAAGAACACGAAGAAGAAGAGAAAGAGGAAGAAGAAATTGGTTATGAAGAAGAAGAACAAGAAGGGAAGGAAGAAGAGGAAGAAGAAG
>JAIUJO010000976.1:45000-47500 GCA_023846275.1 Vanilla planifolia
AGAGATGGAGGAAGAAGAAGAAGAAGAAAAAGAAATAAAAGGAAAAGAACTAGATGAAGAAGAAATATAAGAAGAGGATAAAGAGGAAGAAGAAAGGGAAAAAGATGAGGAAGAAGAAGAGGAAGAAGAAGAGTAAGAAAAATAAGATGAAAAAGTGGAAGAAGAAGAAGTGGAAGAAGAAGAAGAAGAAGAAGAAGAAGAAAGAAAAGAAGTAGAAGAAGAAGAAAGGGAAGAATATGAGTAAGAAGAAGAGGAAGAAGAAAAAGAAGAAAAAAAGAAAGAAGAAGAGGAAGAAGTAGAGGAAAAAGTAGAGGAAGAAGAAGAAGAAGAAGAAGTAGATTGAAAAGAAGAACAAGAAGAAGAAGATGAGGATGAAGAGGAAGAGGAAGAAGAAGAAGAAGAAGAAGAAGACGATGAAGAAAAAGAAGAGGAAGAAGTAGTAGTAGAAGTAGAAGAAGAAGAAGAAGAAGAAGGAGGCAGAGGGGGAAGAGTTGGATATGAAGAAGAAGAAGAGGAAGAAGAAGGAGATGAATTAAAAGAAGAAGAAGAAGAAAAAGAAGAAGATGAAGTAGAGGAAGAAGAAGAATAAGAAGAGGAAGAAGAAGAAGAGGAAGAAGAGAAGGAGGAAGAAGAAGAAGAAGAAGAAGAAGGAATAAAAGAAGAACTAGACGAAGAAGTAGAAGAAGAGGACGAAGAAGAAGAAGAAAAGGAAGAAGATGAGGAAGAAGAAGAGGAAGAAGGAAAAGTAGAAGGAAAGGAAGAAGAAAAGGAAGATGAATAAGAAGAAGAAGAATAAGAACAAGAAGAAGAAGAAGAAGAAGAAATAAAAGAAGAAGAACTAGATGAAGGAGATGTAGAAGAAAAGGAAGAAAATGAAGAAGAAAGGGAAGATGATGAGGAAGAAGAAGAGGATCAAGAGGAAGAAGGAGGAGAAGGAGAAGAAGTAGAAGAATAAGAAGACAAAGATGATTATGAGGAAGAAGAAGAAGAATTAGGAGGAGGAGGAGGAAGAAGAAGAAGAGGAAGAGGATGAAGAAGAACAGGAAGAAGAGGAGGAGATAGAAAAAGAAGAGGAAGAAGAAGTAGAGCAAGATGAAGATAAGAAAGAAGAAGAAGAATAAAAGAAGTAGAACGAGAAGTAGTAATAGAAGTACAAGAAGAAGAAGAAGAAGAAGAAGAATAAGAAGAAGAAAAAGAAGAAGAAGAAGAAAATGACGAAGAAGAAGAAGTAGAAGAAAATGTAGAAGAAGGAGGAGGAGCTGAAGAAGAAGTAGAGGAACAAGAAAACTAGAGGGAGAAGAAGTAGAAGACGATGAAGAAGAAGAAGAAGAAGAGGAAGATGATGATGAAGAAGAAAAAGAGGAAGAAGAAGAAGAAGAAGGGGAGGAAGAAGTAGATTAGGTGGTGGAGGAGGAGGAGGTGGAGGAAAGAGAAGAAGAGGAAGAAGGAGAAGAAGAGGAAGAAGAAGGAGAAGAAAAAGAAGGAGAAGGCGAAGAAGAATAAGAATGAGAAGAAGATCGAAATAGAAGAAGAAGAAGGCGATGATTTAGAAGAGAAAGAAGAAGAAAAAGAAGATGAAGAAGAATAAGGATAAGAATAAGAAAGAGAAGAAGAAGAAGAACAAGGAGAAGTAGGACCAGTAAACGAAGGCGAAGAAGAAGAAGAAGAAGAGGAAGAAAAAGGAGTAGAAGAAGAAGAAGAGAATGTAGAGAAAGGAGAAGAAGAAGAAGAAGAAGAAGAAGTAGAAGAAAAAGGAGGAGGGGAATAAAGAGAAGAAGAAGGAGAAGAAGAAGTAGAATAATAATAAGAAGAAGAAGATGATGATGAAGGAGAAAAAGAAATAAAGGGGGAAGAAGAAGTGGAAGAAGGAGAAGAAGAAGTAAAAGAAGACAAAAAAGAAGAAGAAGAAGAAGAAGAAGAAGAAGAAGACAGAGAAGAAGAAAAAAGGAAGAAGAAGAAGAAGAAGAAGAAGAAGGAGAAGAAGAAGAAGAAGAAGAAGAAGGAGAAGAAGAAGAAGAAGAAGAAGAAGTAGAAGAAGAAGAAGAAGAAGAAAAGGAAGATGGAGAAGAAGAAAAAGAAGAAGAAGAAGAAGCAGAACAAGTAATAGTAGTAGTAGAAGAAGAAGAAGAAAAGAAAGATGGAGAAGAAGAAAAAGAAGAAGAAGAAGAAGAAGCAGAACAAGTCGTAGTAGTAGAAGAAGAAGAAGAAGAAGAAGAAGAAGTAGAAGAGGGAGGAGAAGAAGAATAAAAAAGAGAAGAAGGTGAAGAAGAAGAAGAAGAAGAAGAAGGAGACGGAGAAGAAGAAGAAGAAGAAGAAAAAGAAGAAGATGGAGAAGTTGAAGAAGAAGATTAAGAAGAAGAGGAAGAAAAATAAGAAGTAGTAGTAGAAGAAGAGGAGGAAGAAGGAGAAGAAAATGAAGAAAAAGAATTAGAAGAAGAAGAAGATGATGATGATTAGGAAGAAGAAGAAGTAGAAGACAGACAAGAACAAGATCAAGAAG
>JAIUJO010000976.1:52500-55000 GCA_023846275.1 Vanilla planifolia
AGAAAAAGAAGGACAAGAAGTAGAAGAAGAGGAAGAAGAAGAAGAAGAAGAAGACGAAGTGGAAGAAGAGGAAGAATGAGTTTAGACAAAGGAGGAAGTAGAAGAAGAAGAGGAAGAAGAAGAAGAAGAGAAAGAATAAGAAGACAAAAAAGAAGAACAAGAAGCAAAAAATGAAGAAGTAAAAGAAGTTGGCAAAGAAGAAGGAGAAAAAGAAGTAGAAGAAGAAGAAGAAGAAGTCAAAGAAGAAGAAGAAGAAGAAGAAGAAGAAGAAGCAGAAGAAGAAGAAGAAGAAATAGTAGATGAAGAAGATTAAGAGCAAGAAGGGAAAGAAGAAGAAAATGAAGAAGAAGAGGAGGAAGAGGAAAAATTTGATGAAGTAAAAAAAAAGTAGAAGAAGTAGCAGAAAACGAAGAAGAAAAAGAAGAAGAAGAAGAAGAAGAAGAAGAAGAAGACAAAGAAAAAATGGAAGAAGGAGTAGATAAAGAAGAAGAAGAAGAAGACAAAGAAGATGATCATGATGAAGAAGAAAAAGAAGAAAAGGAAGAAGAAGAAGAAGGTATAAGAAGAAGATGAAGAAGAGGAAGTTGGAGAACAAGAAGTAGAAGAAGAAGGAGAAGAAGAAGAAAAAGAGGTAGAAGAAGAAGACGGAGACAAAGAACAAGAAGACGAAGACGAAGTAGAAGAAGACGAAGAAGTAATAAAAGAAGAAGAAGAAGTTGAAGGAGAAAAAGAAGAAGATGAAGACGAAGAAGGAGAAGAAGAAGAAGAAGAAGAAGAAGAAGAATAATAAGAAGGAGAAGATGATGAAGAAGAATAACAAGAAGAAGTAAAAGAAAAACTAGAAAAGAAGAAGAAGAAGAGGAAGAAGTGGATGATAGTGGAGAAGAAGATGAAGAAGAAGAAGAAGAAAGGGAGAAGGAGGAGGAGGAAGAGGGGCAAGTGGAAAGAGAAGAAGAAGAGGATGAAGACAAAGAGAAAGAAGAAAAGAAGAAGTAGTAGAAGAAGAAGAACATAAAGATGAAGAAGTAGAAGAAGAAGAAGAACAACAACAACAACAAGAAGAAGAAGAAGCAGAAGAAGAAGAAGAAGAAGAAGAAGAAGAAGAAGAAGAGGCAGAGGAGGAAGAGGAAGAAGAGAAGGAAAAAGAATAAGAGGAAGAAGAAGAAGAAGAATAAGAAACACAAGGAGAAGAAGAAGAAGTAGAAGAGGAAGAAGAAGGAGAAGTTGAAAAGGAACTAGAAGAGGAAGAAGAAGAAGAAGAAGAAGAAGAAGAGGAAGAAGTGGATGATAGTGGAGAAGAAGATGAAGAAGAAGAAGAAGAAGAAAGGGAGAAGGAGGAGGAGGAAGAGGGGCAAGTGGAAAGAGAAGAAGAAGAGGATGAAGACAAAGAGAAAGAAGAAAAGAAGAAGTAGTAGAAGAAGAAGAACATAAAGATGAAGAAGTAGAAGAAGAAGAAGAACAACAACAACAACAACAAGAAGAAGAAGCAGAAGAAGAAGAAGAAGAAGAAGAAGAAGAAGAAGAAGAAGAAGAGGCAGAGGAGGAAGAGGAAGAAGAGAAGGAAGAAGAATAAGAGGAAGAAGAAGAAGAAGAATAAGAAACACAAGGAGAAGAAGAAGAAGTAGAAGAGGAAGAAGAAGGAGAAGTTGAAAAGGAACTAGAAGAGGAAGAAGAAGAAGAAGAAGAAGAAGAAGAGGAAGAAGAAGAACAAGAACAAGAAAGGGAGGAAGAAAAGGAGTAACAGGAAGAAGAAGAAGAAAAGGAAGAAGAAGAAGAAGAAGAAGAGGAAAAAGAAGAAGATGGAGAAGAAGGAGAAGAAAAAGAAGAAGAAGAAAAAAGGTGTAGGAGTAGGAAGAAGAAGAAGAAGAAGAAGAAGAGAAAGAAGAAAAAGTGGAAAAAGAAGAGGAAGAAGAACAAGTAGAAAAAGAAGCAGAAGATGAGCAAGAAGAAGAAGATGAAGAAGAAGAAGTAGAAGAGGGAGAAGAAGAAGAAGAAGAAGGAGATGAAGTCGAAGAAAGAGTAGTAGAAGAAGAAGAAGAAGAAGAAGAACAAGAATAGGAGGAGGGGAGAAGAAAGAACAAGAGGAGGTGGAAGCAGAAGTCGAGGAAGAGCAAGAAGATAAAGAAGTGGAAAAAGAAGAAGACGAAAAAGAAGAAAAAGAAGAAGAAGAAGAAGAAGAAGAAGAAGAAGAGGTAGCAAAAGAGGGGGAAGACGAAGAAGAAGTGGAAGAAGAAGAAGAAGAAGAAGAAGAAGAAGAAGAAGAAAAGGGAGAAGAAGAAGAAAAAGAAGGAAAAGAAGTAGAGTAAAAAGAAGTGGTTGAAGAAGAAGAAGAAGAAGAAGAAGAAGAAGATGAGGAGGATGTTGAAGATGAGGAAGAAGAAGAAGAAAGGAAGAAGAAGAAGAAGAAGCAGAAGAAGAAGAAGTGGATGAAGAAGAGCAAGTGGAAGAAGAAGAAGTAGACGAAGAAGAAGAAGAAGAAGAAGAAAAAGAAGAAAAAGAG
>JAIUJO010000976.1:65000-67500 GCA_023846275.1 Vanilla planifolia
AGAAGAAGAAAGGGAAGAAGAAAAAGAATGAGAATAAAAAGAAAAAGACAAAGAAGAAGAAGATGATGATGTTGAAAAAGAAGAGGAAGAAGAAGAAGAAGAAGAAGAAGACGAAGTAGATGAAGAATGGGAAGAAGAAGAAGAAGGTGAAGAAGAAGAAGAAGAAGTAGTGGAGGAAGAAAAAGAAAAGGAAGTAGAGGAAGAGGAAGAAAAAGAAGAAGAGGAAGATGAAGAAGAAGAAGAAGAAGAAGAAGGAGAAGAAGAAGTTCAGGAAATTGAAGAACAAAAAGTAGGAGAAGAAAAAAAGAATTGGAAGAAGAAGAAGAAATAGATGGAGGAAAAGGAGAAGAGTGGGAAGAAAAAGAAGAAGAAGAAGGAGAAATAGATGGAGGAGGAGGAGGAGGAGGAGAAGAAGAAGAAGAAGAAGAAGAAAAAGAAGCGATAGAAGAAGAACTTGAAAAATGGGAAGAAGAAGAAGAAGAAGATGAAGAAGAAAAGGAAGAAGGAAAAGTAGTAGAACAAGAAGATGAAGATAAAGAAAAAGAAGGGGAAGAAGAGGAAAAAAAGAAGGAAAAGTAGAAGAATAAAAAGAAGAAGTAGAAGAAGAAGAAGAAGGAGAAGAAGAAGGACAAGAAGGAAAAGTAGTAGAAGAAGAAGGAGAAGATGAAGAAGAAGAAAAAGAAGACGAGGAGGAAGAAGAAGAAAAGGAAGAAGAGGAAGAGGAAGAAAAAGAAGAAGAGAAAGAAGAAGAAAAAGAAGAAGAAGAAGGAGAAGAAGAAGATGAAGAATTTGAAGAACAAAAAGTAGGAGAAGAACAAAAAGAATTGGAGGAAGAAGAAGAAGACGAAGATATAGAAAAAGAAGTAGAAGAAGAGGATTAAGAAGAAGAAGAAGAAGAAGAAGAAGAAGATTTAGAAGATGAAGAAGAAGAAGATGATGAAGAAGAAGAAGAAGAATGAGAAGAACAAGAATACAGAGAAGAATAAGAAAAAGTATAAAAAAAGAGGGGGGAGAAGAAGAAGAGGATGAAGAAGAACAAGAACAAGAGGAAGAAGAAGATGAAGAGGAAGAAAAAGAAGAAGAAGAAGAGGAAGAGGAAGAAGAAGAAGAAGAAGAAGAAGAAGAAGATGAAGAAGAGGAAGAGGAAGAGGAGGAGGAACAAGAAGAAGAGGAATTGGAAGAAGAGGAGGAGGAAGAAGAAGAAGAAGAAGAAGAAGAAGAAGAGGATGAAGATGAAGCAGTAGAAGAAGAAGGAGTAGAGGAAGAAGAAGAAGAAGAAGAAGAAGAAGAAGAAGAATAAGAAGAAGCGAAAGAAGAGGAAAAATAAGAAGAAGAAGAAGAAGAGGAAAAAGAAAATGAGGGGGAAGGAGATGAAGAAGAAGGATGTGGTGGTGGAGGAGGAGGAGGAGAAGAAGAAGAAGAAAAAGAAGTAGAAGAAGAAGAAGTTGTAGAAAAGGAAGAAGGAGAAGAAGAAGAAGAAGAAGAAGAAAAAGAAGTAGTAACAGGGGAAGAAAAAGATGGAGAAGAGGAAGAGATGATGAAGAAGGAAAAGAAGAAGGAGACGGAGAAGAAGAAGAAGAAGAAGAAGAAGAAGAAATAGAAGTAGAAGAAGAACAAGACGAAGAAGAAGTAGATGAAGTAATAGAAGTTGAAGATGAAGAAAAAGAAGTAAAAGAAGTAGAAAAAGAAGAAGAAGAAGAAGCAGAATAGGAGGATTAATTAGAAGAAGAAGAAGAAGAAGTAGAAGAAAGGGAAGAAGATGGAGTAGAAAGAGAAGAAGAAAAAGTTGATGATGATGATGACGAAGAAGAAGAAGAAGAAGAGGAGGCGGATGAAGAAGGAGAAGAAGAAGAAAAAGAAGAAGAAGAAAAGAAAAAGAGGAAGAAGAAGAAGAAGAAGAAAAAGACAAAGAAGAAGAAGATGAAGAGGAAGAAGAAAAAGTAGAAGAGGAAGAAAAAGAAGAAGTGTAGGAGGAGGAAGAAGAAGAAAAAGGTGATTAAGTAGAGGAAGAAGAAAAAGAAGATGTAGTGGCAGTAAAGGAAGAAGAAGAAGAAGAAGGAGAAGAAGAAGATGAAGAAGATGATGAAGAGATGAAAGAAGAAGGGGATGAAGAAGAAGAGAAAGAGGGGAATAAGAAGAAGAGGAAGAGGAAGAGGAAGAAGAGGAAGGGGAAGAAGAAGAAGAAGAAGTTGAAGAAGAATAAGAAGAAGAAGAAGAAGTAGTAGTAGTAGTAGAAGAAGAAGAAGCAAAGGAGGTGGAGCGGGAGTAGGAAGAAGAAGAACTGGAAGATAAAGAATAAGAGGAGGAAGAAGAAGAAAAATAGGAAGAAGGAAAAGAAAAAGAAGAAGAAGGAGAAGGAGGAGGAGGAGAAGGAGGAGGAGGGGGAGGAGGAGAAGAAGAAGAAGAAGAAGAAGCATAAGAAGAAGAATAAGAATAAGAAGAAGAAGAAAATAAGAGGAGAGAGGAGAAGAAAAGGAAGAAGAAGAAAAAAAGGAAGATG
>JAIUJO010000976.1:70000-77500 GCA_023846275.1 Vanilla planifolia
AAAATGAAGAAGAAGAAGAAGGTGAAGAAAATGTAGTGGAAGACGGAGAAGAAGAAGAAGAAGAAGGAGGACGAGGAGAAGAAGAAGAAGAAGAGGAGGAAGAAGAAGAAGAAGAGGAAGAAGAAGAAGAAGAAGAAGAAGAAGAAAATAAAGGAGAAGGAGAAGTAGAAGGAGAAGATGAGGAAGAGGAAGAAGAACAAGAAGAAAAAGGAGGAGAAGAAGAAGATTAAAAATATGAAGAAGAAGAAGAAGACCAAGAAGAAGAAGAAGAATAAGAACAGGTAAAAGAACAAGAAGAAATAGAAGAAGAAGAAGAAGATGTAGAAGAAGAAGAAGAAGAAGAAGAAGAAGAAGAAAAAGAAGAAGAAGGAGAAGAAAGAGGAGAAGAAGAAGTAGTAGAAGAAAAAAAAGAAGAAGAAAAAGAAGAAGAAGATGAAGAAGAATAAAAAGAAGAAGAAAAAAAGGAAGAAGAAGAAGAAGAAGAACAACAACAACAACAAGAAGAGTATGAGGTAGAAGAAGAGATGGAAGAAAAAGAAGAAGAGTAGGAAGCAAAAAAGATAAAGAAGAAGAAGAAGGATGAGGAGGAGGAAGAGAAGAGGAAGGAGAAGAAGAAGAAGAAGAAGAAGAAAAAGAAGAAGGTGATGAAGAAGAAGAAGAAGATGAAGAAGAAAAAAAGAAAGATAAAGAAGAACTACAGGAAGAAGAAGAAGAAGGAGATTAATAGAATTAGGAAAAGTAAGAGAAGAAGAAGAAGAAAAAGAGGAGGAGGAGAAAGAATAGAAGGAAGAAGTGGAACAGGAAGAAAAAGAAGAAGAGGAAGAAGAAGATTAAGATGTAAGAGAAGAAGAAAAAGAATTGGAAGAAGAAGAATAAGTAGAAGAAGATGAAGAAGTTGAAAATGAATAGGCCGAAGAGGAAGAACATGAAGAAGTAAAACATGAAGAGGTAGAAGAAGTAAAAGAAGAAGAATAAGAAGTGGAAAAGGAGGAAGAAGTAGAAGAAGTAGAAGAAGAACAAAAAGAGGAGGAGGAAGAAGAAGAGGAGAATGAAGAAGAAAAGAAGAGGAAGAAGAAGAAGAAGAAGAAGAACAAAGAAGATGAAGAAGAAGTTTAAAAAGATAAAGAAGAAGAAGAAGAAGAAGAAGAAGAGGAGGAGGAGGAAGAAGAAGAGGAGGAAGAAGAAGGGGAAGAAGAAGAAGAAGAGAAGGAAGAAGAAAAAAGAAGAAGAAGAAGAGGCTGAAGTTGAAGAAGATGAAGAAGAAGAAAGATAGGAAGAAGATCAAGAGGAAGAAGAAGAAGAAGAAGAAGATGGTGAAGAAAAAGAAGCGGAAGAAGAAGAAGACGAAGAAGAAGAAGAATAAAAAGATAATGAAGAAGAAGAGGATGAAGAAGAAGAAGAAGAAGAAGTAGAGGAAGAAGAAGTGGAGGAGGAGCAACAATAAAAGGAGAAGGAAGAAGAAGAAGAGGAAGAAGAAGAAGACAAAGAAGAGGAGGAGGAGGATGAAGATTAAGAAGATGAAAAGGAAGAGAGACAGGAAGAAGAAGAAGAAGAAGAAGAATAAGAATAAGAAGAAGCTGAAGAAAAAGAAGACAGAAGAAAAGAACAAGAAGAAGAAGAAGAAGAAGAAGGTGGTGGAGGAGGAGAAGAAGGAAAAGAAGAAGAAGAAGAAGAAGGAGAAGATGTAGAAGTAGAAGTAGTAGAAGAAGAAGAAGAAGATTAAGAAGAAAAAAAAGAGGAAGAAGAAGAAGAAGAAAAAGAAGGATAGGAACAAGAAGAAGAAGAAGAAGGAGGAGGAGGAGGAGGAGGAGGAGAAGAAGGAAAAGAAGAAGAAGAAGAAGAAGAAGAAGAAGAAGAAGAAGATGTAGAAGAATTAGAAGAAGAAGTAGAAGATTAGGAAGAAGAAGAAGAAGAAAAAGTAGAAGAAGAAGAAGAAGAAAAAAGAGAAGGATAGGAAGGAGGA
This sequence comes from Vanilla planifolia, assembly GCA_023846275.1. Classification (NCBI taxonomy): domain Eukaryota; kingdom Viridiplantae; phylum Streptophyta; class Magnoliopsida; order Asparagales; family Orchidaceae; genus Vanilla; species Vanilla planifolia. The sequence goes on from JAIUJO010000976.1 coordinate 71,964, forward strand.
GGAGAAGAAGAATAAGAAGATGATGAAGACGAAGCAGAAGAGGTAGAAGAAAAAGAAGAAGAAGAAGATGCTAGAAAAAGTAGATGAAGGAGAAGAAGAAGTGGAAGAAGAGGAGGAAGAAGAAGAACAAGAAGAAGAAGAAGGAGAGGAAAAGGAAGAAGAAGAAGAAGAAGAAGAAGAAGAAGAAGAATTAGAAGAAGAAGAAGAAGAAGAAGAAGAAAAAGAAGAAGAAGAAAAAGGAGAAGGATAGAAAGAAGAAGAAGAAGAAGAAGAATAAGATGATGAAGAAGAACAAGCAGAAGAGGTAGAAGAAGAAGAAGAAGAAGAAGAAGATGAAGAAGAAGTAGATGATGAAGAAGAAGAAGAAGAAGAAAAAGAAGAAAAAGAAGAAGAAGAAGAAGGAGAAGAAGAAGAAGAAGATGAGGAGAAAAAAAGGAGAGGAAGAAGAAGAAGAAGAAAAAGTGGAAGAAGTAGAAGGAGAAAAAGACAAAGAAGAAGAAGATGAAGAAGAAGAAGAAGAAGAAGAAGAAGAAGAAATAGATGAATAAGGAGGAGAAGAAGAAGAAGAAAAAGTAGAAGAAGTAGAAGAAGAACCTGAAGAAGAAGATGAAATTGAATAAGAAGAAGAAGAAGATGAAGAAGTAGAACAAGATGAAGAAGAAGAAGGAAAAGGAAAAGAAGAAGAAGAAGAAGAAGCAGAAGAAGAAGAAGAAGAAGAAGAAGAAGAAGAGGAAGAGGAGGAAGAAGAAGAAGAAGAAGAAGAGGAAGAAGAATAAGAAGAAGAAGAAGAAGAAGAAGAAGAAGAACGAGAAGAAGAAGAAGAAGAGTAGTAGGAGGAAGAAGAGGAGGAAGAAAAAGAAGAAGAGAAAGAAGAAGAAGAAGACGAGGAAAAAAAAGAAAAAGAAGAAGGAGAAGAAGAACAAGGATGAGGAGGAAGGGGAGGAGAAGAAGAAGAAGAAGAAGCAGAAGAAGAAGAAGAAGAAGAAGAAGAAGAAGAAGAAGAAGAAGAAGAAGAACAAGTGAAGGAAGAAGAAGAAAAAAAGGAACATGAAAAAGAAGAGCAGGAAGAAGAAGAAGAAGAAGAAGAAGAAAAAGATGGACAAGTAAAAGAAGAAGTAGAAGAGGAAGAACAAGAAGAAGAAGAAAAAGTGGTGGAGGAGGAGGAAGGAGAAGAGAAAGAAGAAGTGGAAGAGGAAGAAAAAGAAGAAGAGGAAGTAGAAGAAGAAGATGATGATGATGAAGAAGAACAAGAAGGAGAAGAAGAAGGCGAAGAAGAAGATGAAGATGAAGAAGTAAGAGAACAACAAAAAGAATTGGAGGACAAAGAAGTAGAAGAAGATGAAGAAAAAGAAGAAGAGGAAGAAGAAGAAGAAGACGATGAAAATAAAGAAGAAGAAGATGAAGACGAAGAAGAAGAAGTAAAAGAAGAAGAATAAGAAGTAGAGGAGGAGGAAGAAGAAGAAGAAGAAGGAGAGGAAGAACAAAAAGAGGAGGAAGAAGAAGAGGACCAAGAAAAAGTAGTAGAAGAAGAAGAAGAAGGGGAAGAAGAAGAAGAAGATGAAGAGGAAGAAGAAAAAGAAGAATAAGAAGATGAAGAAAAGAAGAAGAAGAAGAAGAATTAGAAGAAGAAGAGGAGGAAGAGGAGGAGGAGGAGTAGGAGGAAGAAGAAGAAGAAGAAGAAGAAGAAGAAGAAGAAGTGGAAGAAGAAGAAGAAGTGGAGGAGGATGAAGATGAAAACAATAAAGAAGAAGAAAGACACGAAGAATATGAAGAAGAATAACAATAATAATAATAATAATAATAATAATAATAATAATAATAATAATAATAAGTAGAAGAAGATGGTGAGGAAAAAGAAGAGGAAGTAGAAGAAGAAGGAGGAGGAGGTGGTGGAGGAAGAGGAGAAGAAGATGAAAAAGAAGAAGAAGAAGAAGTAGAAGATGAAGAAGAGCAAGAAGAAGACAAAGAAGAAAAAGAAAAAGTAGTAGAAGAAAACGAAGTAGCAGTAGAAGAAGAAGAAGTAGATGTAGTAGTTGAAGAAGAAGAAGTAGGAGTAGAAGAAGAAGAAGTAGATGATGATGGCGAAGTTTAATAACAACAAGAGGAAGATGAAGTTGAAAAATACGATGGAGAAGAAGAAGGAGATGAAAGAGAAGAAGAAGAAGAGGAAGTAGAAGAAGAAGAACAACAAGAAGAAGTAGTAATAATAGTAGAAGAATACTAGTAGTAGTAGAAGAAGAAAAATACGACGAAGAAGAAGAAGAAGAATAAGAAGAAAATGATGAAGAAAAAGAATAAAAAGGAGAAGAAGGAGAAGAAATAGAAGAAGAAGAAGAAATAGAAGTAGTAGAAGAAGAAGAAGAAGAAGAAGGTGAAGAAGAAGAAGATGAAGAAGTGGAAGAAGGAGAAGAAGATGATGAAGAAGAAGAAGAAAAAGAAGACAAAGAAGAAGAAGAAGATGAATAAGAAGAAGAAGAAGAAGAAAAAGAGAGAATAAGAAGAAGAGGATGTGGACTTCTTCTTGTTCTTCTTTTTCTTCCTCCCTTCTTCCTCCAACTCTTCTTCTTCTTCTTCTACTTATTCTTCTTCTTATTCTTAATTTTCTTCATCATCTTCTTCTTCTTCTTCTTCGTCTTCCTCCTCTTCTTATTCTTCTTATTCTTCATCGTCTTCCTCTTCTTCTTCTTTTTCTTCCTCTTCTTCTTCTTCTTCTTTATCATTTTCTTCTTCTTCTTTCTCTTTTTTCCTTCTTCTTTTTCTACTTCTTCTCTTTCTACTTCATCTTCTTCTTATACTTCTTTTTCTTGTTCCTCTTTGTCTTCCTGTTCTCATTCTTCTTCTTTTCCATCTTCTTTTATTTCATCATCATCATCTGCTTCTTCTTCCTCTCTTTCTTGACCTTCTTCTTCTTCTCCTCCTCCTTTTACTTATTCATATTCTTCTTCTTCTTCTTCTTCTTCATCATCATCATCTTCTACTTCTTCTCCATCTTCAACTTCTACTACTTCATCTTCTTCTTCTTCTTATTCTTCTTTTACTTCTTCTTCTTTGCCTTCTCCTTCTTCTTGTTCTTCTTCTTCTTCCACTTCTTCTTCTCCATCTTCTTCTTCTTGTTCTTCTACTCCTTCTTCTTCCACTTCTTCTAAGAAGAAGAATAAGAAGGAAATGACGAAGAACAAGAATAGGAAGAAGAAGAGAAGAAAGAAAAGAAGAAGAAGAAGAAAGAAGAAGAAAAAGAAGAAGAGGTGGAGGAGGAGGAGAAAGAAGAAGTAGAAGAAGAAGAAGAAGAAGAAGAAGAAGAAGAACAAGAACAAGATAAAGAAGAAGAAGAAGAAGAAGAGGAGGAGGAAAAAGAAGAAGAAGAAGGAGAAGAAGAAGAAGAAGAAGAAGAAGAAGAAGAAGGAGAAGAGGAAGATGTTTAAGAGTAAGAAGAAGAAGTAGAAGAAGTAGAAGTAGTTGAAGAAGAAGAAGAAGAAAAAGAAAATGAAGAAGAAGAAGAAGAAATGTAAGAAGTAGTAGAAGAAGAAGAAGAACAAGAAGAAAAAGAAGGATAAGAAGAAGAGGAAGAAGAACAAGAAGAAGAGTAGGAAGAAGAAGAAGAAGAAGAACAAAAAGAAGAAGAAGAAAAAGTGGAAAAGATGAAGAAGAAGAAGATGATGATGAACAAGAAGAAGAAGAACTAGAAGGAGAAAAAGTGGAAGAAGAAGAATAAGAAGAAGAAAATTAAGAAGAAAAAGAAGTAGAAGAAGAAGAAGAATAGGAAGAAGAAGCAGAAGGAGAAGAAGAAGAAGAACAATAAGAAGTACTAAAAGAAGAAGAAGAAGGAGAATAAGAAGAGGAAGAGAAAGGAAAGAAGAAGAAGGAGAAGAATAATAATAATAATAATAATAAGAAGAAGAAGAAAAAGAAGAGGAAGAAGAAGTAGTAGTCGTAGTAATAGTAGAAGAAGAAGAAGAAGAAGAAGATTAAAATGAAGAGGAAGAAGAATAAGAAGGAGAAGAAGAAGAAAATGAAGAGGAAGAAGAAGAAGAATAAGTTGATGAAAAAAAGAAGAGGAAGAAGAAATGGAAGAAAAAGAAATAGAAGAAGAAGAAGAAGAAGAAAAAGAAAAGAACAAGTAGTGGAAGAAGAAGAAGTGGAAGAAGAAGAAAAAGAAGAAGAAGATGAAGAAGTAGAAGACAAAGAAGAAGCAGAAGAAGAAAAAGAATAAGAAGAGGAAAAAGAAGATGAAGAAGAAGAAGAAAAAGAAGAAGAGGAAGAAGATAAAGAAGTAGAAGAAGAAGAGAAAAAAGAAGAAGATGTAGTAGAAGAAGGAGGAGAAGGAGAGGAGGAAGAACAAGAGGAAAAAGAAGAAGGGCAAGAAGTAGATAAGGAAGAAGAAGAAGAGGAGGAAGAAGAAGAATGAGGAGAAGAATAAGATGATGAAAAAGAAGGTGAAGAGTAGAAGTACATGAAGAGAAAGAAGAAGAAGAAGAAGAGGAAGAAGAAGAAGAAGATAAAGAAGAAGAAGAAGATAAAGAAGAAGAAGTCGAAGAAGTGGAAGAAGTGGAAGAGAAGAATAAGTGGAACAAGAATAAGAAGAAGAAGAAGAAGAAGAAGAAGAAGATGAAGTAGTTGAAGAAGAAGAAGAAGAGGAAGAAGAAGAAGAAGCAGAAAAAGTAGAAGAGACTAGGAAGAGAAAGAAGAAAAAGATGAAGACAAAGTAGAGAAAGAAGAAGAAGAAGAAGAAGAAGAAGAGGAAGAAAAAGAATAAAAAGATGAAGAAGAAGAAGAAGAGGAAGACAAAGTAGAAGTAGAAGAAAAAGATGAAGAAGAAGATGGAGAAGAAGAAGAAGAAGAAGAAGTCGAAGAATGAGAAGAAGAAGAAGAAGAAGAAGAAGAAGAAGAAGAAGAAGTAGAAGAAGGAGAAGAAGAAGAAAAAGAAGAAGAAGAAGAAATAGAAGAACAACAAGAAGAAGGGGAAGAATAAGAAGAAGAGGAAGATAAGGGCACAAAGAGGAAGAAGAAAGAGAAGAAGAAGAAAAAGAAGAAAAGGAAGAGGAAGGGGAAGAAGAAGAAGAAGATGAAGAAAGGCAAGAAAAATAACAAGAAGAAGAAGTAGAGGAAGAAGAAGAAGAAGAAGGAGAACAAGAAGGGGAATAAGAAGAAAAGGGAGAAGAAGAATGACAATAAGAAGTAGAGGAGAAAGAAGAAGGGGAATAAGAAGAAGAGGAAGAAGAAGAAGAAGAAGAATGTGAAGAAGAAGAATAATAAGAAGAAGAAATATAAAAAGAAAAATGAAGAAGAAGAAGAATAGGATGAAAAAAGAAGCAGCATAAGAAGAAGAAGAGGAAGAAAAAGAAGGAGAAGGAGAAGAAGAAGAAGTACAAGAAGAAGAAGTGGAAGAAGAAGAAGAAGAAGAAGTGGAACAAGGGGAAAAAGTGAGAGAAGAGATAGAAGGCGAAGAAATATAAGAAGAAGGAGAAGAAGAAGATTAAGAAAAAGTAGAAGAACAAGAAAAATAAGAAAAAGTAGAAGAGGAAAAAGAAGAAGAAGAG
>JAIUJO010003039.1:5000-30000 GCA_023846275.1 Vanilla planifolia
AAGAAGAAAAAGAAGAAGAAGAAAAAGAAGGAAGGAGAATAAGAAGATGAAGATGATGATGGAGTAGAAGAAAAAGAAGAAGAAGAAGAACTAGAAGAAGAAGAAGATAATGATGAAAAAGAAGAAGAAAAGGGAGAAGAAGAAGAAGAGGAAGAAGAAGAAGATGAAGAAGGTGAAGTATTAGAAGAAGAAAATGAAGAAGAAGAAGAAGAAGAAGGAGAAAAAGAAGATGTGGAAGAAGAAGAAGAAAAAAGTAGAAGAAGAAGAAGAAGAAGAGGAACAAGAGCATGAATAAGAAGAAGAAGAAGAGGAAGATTTGGAAGAAGAAGAAAAATGGGATGAAGAAGAAGAAGAATAAAACAAGAAGTAGAAGAAAAAGAAGAAAAAGAAGAAACAAAAGAAGAAGAAGAAAAAGTGTATGAAGAAGATGCAGAAGAAGAAGAAGTAGAAGATGAAGAAAAAGAAGAAGAAGAAGTAATGGAAGAAAAAATGAAGAAGAAGAAGATGAAGCAGAAGAACAAGGAGCAGAATAAGAAGTGGAAGTACAAGAGAAAGAGAGGAAGAAGAAGAAAAAGAAGAAGAAGGAGAAGAAGAGGAAGACGAAGATGAAAAAGTAGAAAAAGAGAAGAAGAGCAAGAAGAAGAAGAAGAAGTAGTAGAAGAAGAAGAAGCAGAAGGAGAAGAACAAGAAGGAGAATGAGGAGAAGAAGAAGAAGAAGAGAACAAGAAAGAAGAAGAAGAAGAAGAAAAAGGATGAAAAAGAAGAAGAAGAGGAAGAAGAAGAAGAAGAGGTGGAAGAAAAGGAAGAAGAAGAAGAAGAAGATGAAGTTGAAGTAGATGAAGAATGTGAAAAATAAGAAGAAGATGAAGATGAAGAAGAAGCATTAAAAGAAGAAGAAGAAGAAGAAGAAGAAGAAGAAAAAGAAGAAAAGGGAGAAGAAGGAAACGACGACAAAGAAAAAGTAGCAGAAGAAGAAGTAGATGTAAAATAAGAAGAGAAGAAGAAGAAGAAGACGAAGAAGAAGACGATAGAAAAAGAAGAAGAAGAAGAAGTAGTAGTAGAATAAGAAGAAGAATAAGAAGAAGAAGAAGAAGAAAAAGAAGTAGAAGGAGATGAAGAGACAGAAAAAGAAGAAGAAGAAGTAGTAGTATAAGTGGATGAAGAGGAAGAAGAAGAAGATGAGGAAGAAGTGGAGGCAGGAGAAGAAAAAGAAGAAGAAAATGAAGAAGAAGAGGAAGGAGAAGATGAAAACGAAGATGATGAAGTAGAAGAAGTGGAAGAGGAAGAAAAGGGAGAAGGAGATGTAGAAGGGGAAGAAGAAGAGGAGGACGAAGAAGAAGAAGAAGAACAAGACGAAGAAGAAGAAGAAGAAGAGGAGGAAGAAGAAGAATGCGAGGAGAAAAAGAAGATGAAGATGAAGAAGAAGAAGATGATGAAAAAGAAGAAGCAGAGAAAGAAGAAAAAGGAGAAAAAGAAGGAGAGGAAGAAGAAGAAGCAGAAGAAGAAGAAGAAGAAGAAGAAGAAGAAAAAGAAGAAGAAGAAGAAGAAGATGAAGAAGAAGAAGAAGAAGTGGAAGAAGAAAAACAAGAGGAAGACGAAGAAGAAGAAGAAGATGATGATGATCATGATTAAGAAGAAGAAGAAGAAGTTGATGATGAAGAAAAAGAAAAAGAGAAAAAAGTAGAAGATAAAGAAAAAAGAGAAGAGGAAGTAGAAGAAGAAGAAAAAGAAGAAGAAGAACAAGGATAGAAAAAGAAGGAGAGGAAGAAGAGGATGTGGAAGAAGGAGAAGAAGGAGAAGAAGAAGAAGAAGAAGAGAAAAAAGAACAGGAAGAGAAGTAGAAGAAGATGAAGAACAACAAAAAGAAGAAGAAGAAGAAGAAAAAGAAAAAGAAGAAGGAGAAGAACAAGAAGAAGAAGACAAAGAAGAAGAATTAGGAGTAGAATATGAAGGAGAAGAAGAACAAGGAGAAGACAAGAAGTAGAATAAGAAGGAGAAGAAGAAGAAGGAGAAGAGGAAGAAGAAGAGGAAGAAGATGTAAAAGAAGTATGAGAAGAACAAAAAGAACAATAAGTAGTAGTAGTAGAAGAAGAAGAAAGAAGAAGGAGAATATTTAGTTGATGATGATGATTATGTAGAAGAAAAAGAAGATGAAGACGAAGACAAAGAAGAAGAAGAAGAAAATGAAGAAAAAGAGGAAGAAAAGGAAGATTATGAAGTGGTGGAAGAATAAGAAGAAGAAGTCGAAGTAGTAGTAGAAGAAGAAGAAGAGAAGAAGAAGAAGAAAATGAAGAAGAAGAAGAAAAAGAATAAGAAGAAGAAAAAAATGGGAAGAACAAGAAGAAGAAGAAGAAGGTGAAGAAAAAGAAGTACTTGAAGAAGCAGTAGAAGAAGGAGAGAAAGAAGAAGAAGGAGAAGAATAAGAAGATGTAGAAGGAGATTAAAAAAGAAGAGGGAGAAGGAGGAGGAGGAGGAGAAGAAGAAGAAGAAGAAGAAGTTAAAGATGAAAGAAGGAGTAGAAGAAGAAGAAGAATAATAATAAGAATAAGAAGTAGAAGACAAAGATGAACAAATAGAAGAAGAAGAAAAAAAAAAGGAGAAGAAGAAGAAGAAGACGAAGACGAAAAAGAAGAAGAAGAAGAAGAAGAAGAAGAAAAGAAGAAGTAGAAGAGGATGATGGAGACGAAGAAGGAGGAGAATAAAAAGTAGAAGAAGAATTAGAAGAAGAATAGGAAGAAGAAGAAGAATAAGAAGAAGAAGAAGAATGTGAAGAAGAAGAAGAAGATGATGATTATGAAAAAGAAAAAGAAAAAGTAGTACAAGAAGAAAAAGAAAAATGAGAAGAGGAAGAAGAAGAAGAAGTAAGATAAAGAAGTAGTAGAAGAAGAAGAAGTAGAAGAAGAAGAAGAGGAAGAGGACAAAGGAGAAGAGGATGAAGAAGAGGAAGAAGGGGAAAAAGAAGAACAAGATCTGGAAGAAGAAGAAGAAGAAAAACAAAGAGATGCTGATGATAAAAAAAATAAGAGGAAGAAGACGAAGGAGGAGAAAATTAGAAGAAGAAGAAGAAGAAGAAGTAGAAGTAGTAGTAGTAGAAGAAGAAGAAGAAGAAGAATAAGAAGATGAAGAAGAATAGAAGAAGAACGAGAAGAAGAAGAAGAAGAAGAAGAAGAAGATTAAAAAGAAGAAGAAGAAGAAGAGGAGCAAGGAAAAGAAGAAGAAGAAGAAGAAGAAGAAAAAGAAGAAGAAGTGGAAGAAGAAGATGATGAAAAAAAGTAGAAGAAGCAGAAGAAGAAGAAGAGGAATAAGAGCATGGATAAGAAGAAGAAGAAGAAGAAGATTTGAAAGAAGAAGCAAAAAAGAGGATGAAGAATAAGAAGAAGAAGAAGGAGAAGAAGAAGATGATGATGAAAAAGAACAAGGGGAAGAAGGGGAAGAAGAAGAAGAAGAAGAAGAAGAAAAAGGATAGGAAGAAGAAGGTGAAGAAGAAGATGAACTAAAAGAAGAAGAAGAAGTAGATGATGAAGAAGAAGAAGAAGAAGTAAATGAAGAAGAAGAAGAAGAAGAAGAAATTAAGAAGAAGAAGAAGAAGAAGAAAAAGAAGGAGAAGAATAAGAAGAAGAAGAAGAGGAAGAAGAATAAGAAGGAGAATAAAAAGAAGAAGAAGAAGACGAAGAAGAAAAAGAAGAAGAAGATGGAGAAGAAGTAGACGTAGAAGGAGAAGCAGAAGCAGAAGAAGAAGAAGAAGAAGAAGAAGAAGACGAAGAAGAAGAAATAGTAGTAGATGAAGTAGAAGAAGAAGAAGAAATAGTAGTAGATGAAGTAGAAGAAGAAGAAGAAGAAGAAGAAGAAGAAGAAGTGGAAGAAGAATAAAAAAAGAAGAAGCATAAGAAGAAAAAGAAGAAAGGGACAAGAATAAAAAGAATGAGAAAAAGAAGAAGAAGCAAAAGAAGAAGAAGAAGAAGAAGAATAAGAATAAGAAGGAGATCACGAAGAAAAAGAAGGATAAGAGGAAAAAGAAAAATGAGAAGAAGAAGATGAAGAAGCTGTCGAATCAGAAGAAGAAGAAGAAGAAAAAGAAAAAAGGGAAGAAGAACAAGAATATGAAAAAGTTGAATAAGAAGAGGAAGACGAAGAAGAAGACGAAGAAGACATAGAAGACGATGAAGACGATGAAGGACAAGAAGAGGAAGGAGAAGAAGAAGAAGAAAAAGAAGAAGAAGAAGAAGAACAAGAGGAAAAGAAGTGGGATAAAGATGAGAAGTAGAAGAAGAAGAAGAAGGAGAAGAAGAGCAAGAAGAAGAAGAAAAAGAAGAAGAAGAAGAAGAAGATGAAGAAGAAAAAAGAAGTAGAAGATGAAGAGTAAGAAGAATTTAAAGAACAAGAAGAACAAGTAGAAGAAGACGAAGAAGAAGACATAGAAGTAGTAGAAGAAGAATATAGAAGAAGAATATAGAACAAGAAGAAGAAGAAGAAGAAGAAGAAGAAGAAGTAGTAGAAGAAGAAAAAGAAGAAGAAGAAGCAAAGGAAGCCGAAGAAGAAGAAAAAGAAGAAAAAGAAGAAGAAGAAGAAGAAGAAGAAGAAGAAGAAGATGATGATGATGATGAGGAAGAAGAACAAGGAGAAGAAAAGGAAGTAGTAGTAGTAAGAGTAGTAGTAGTAGAAGAAGCAGAACAACAATAAGAAGGACAAGAATAATAAGGAGGAGGAGGAGAAGAAGAAGAAGAAGAGGAGGAGGAAGAAGAAGAAGTTGAAGTATTAGAGCAAGAAGAAGAAGAGAAGAAGAAGAAGAAAAAGAAGAAGAAGAAGAAAAAGAAGAAGAAGGAGAAGAAGAAGTAGAAGAAGAAGAAAAAAAAAGTGGGAGAAGAAGAAGAAGAAGAAGAAGAGGAAAAAGAGCATGAAAATGAAGAAGAAGTAGGGGAAGATTTGGAAGAATAAGAAAAATGAGATGAAGAAGAAGAAGAATAAAAAGGAGTAGAAGAAAAAGAAAAAAGAGAAGAAACAGAAGAAGAAGAAGAAGAAGTGTATGAAGAAGATGCAGAAGAAGAAGAAGTAGAAGAAGAAGAGGCGGAAGAAGAAGAAAAAGAAGAAAAGAAGAAGAAGAAGAAGAAGATGAAGAAGAAGAACAAGGAGGAGAATAAGCAGAAGAAGTAGAAGAGAAAGAGAGGAAGAAGAAGAAGAAGAAGGAGAAGAAGAGGAAGATGAAGATGAAGAAGTAGAAGAAGAGAAGAAGAGGAGAAGAGGAAAAAGAAGAAGAAAAATAAAAAAGAATAAGATGAAGAAGAAGAAGAAGAAGAAGAAGGAGTAGAAGGAGAAGAAGAAGAGAAGAAGAGAAGAAGAAGAAGAAGAAGAAGAAGAAAAAGAATGAAGAAGTAGAAGAAGAAGAGGAAGAGGAAGAAGAAGAGGAGGTGGAAGAAGGGGAAGAAGAAGAAGAAGATGAAGACGAAGTAGATGAAGAATATGAAAAATAAAAAGAAGATGAAGATGAAGAAGAAGCATTAAGGGAAGAAGAAGAAGAGGAAGAAGAAGAATAAAAAAAAGAAGAAAAGGGAGAAGAAGGAAAAGACGACAAAGAAAAAGCAGAAGAAGAAAAGTAGAAGAAAAATAAGAAGAGAAGAAGAAGAAGAAGACGAAGAAGAAGAAAAAGATAATGGAGAAAAAGAAGAAGAAGAAGTAGAAGAAGAAGAAGAAGAAGAAGAAGAAAAAGAAGTAGAAGAAGTTGAAGAGGCAAAAAAAGATGAAGAAGAAGAAGAAGTAGTAGTATAAGAGGATCAAGAGGAAGAAGAAGAAGAAGAGGAAGGATATCATGATGATGATGATGAACGACAAGAAGAAGAAGAATAAGAAGAAGAAAAATGACAAGAAGAAGAAAGAGAAGAAGAAGAAGAAGAAGAAGAAGAAGAAGAACAACAACAAGGATAGAAAAAGAAAAAGAGGAAGAAGAGGATGTAGAAGAAGATGGAGGAGAAGAAGAAGAAGAAGAAGAAGAAGAAGAAGAGGAAGAACAATAGGAAGAAGAAGTAGAAGAAGACGAAGAACAACAAAAAGAAGAAGAAGAAGAAGAAAAAGAAGGAGAACAAGAAGCAGAAGAAGGCAAAGAAGAAGAAGAAGAAGAAAGAGAAGAATATGATGAAGAAGAAATGGAGATGACAAGAAGTAGAAGAGGTAGGAGAAGAAGAAGAAGGGGAAGAGGAAGAAGAGGAGGAAGAAGAACTAAAAGAAGTATGAGAAGAACAGAAAGAACAAGTAGTAGTAGTGGAAGAAGAAGAAAGAAGGTGGAGAATATTTAAATGAAGATGTTGATTAAGTAAAAGAAACAAAAGAAGAAGACGAAGAAGAAGAAGAAGAAGAAAAGGAAGAAGATGAAGAGGTGGAAGAAGAAGAAGAAGTTAAAGTTGGACTAGAAGAAGAAGAATAAAATGAAGAAGAAGAAGAAGAATAAGAAGAAGAATAAAAATGGGACGAAGAAGAAGAGGAAGAAGGTTAAGAAAAAGAAGAAGTCGTAGAAGTAGTAGAAGAAGGAGAGAAAGAAGAAGAAGAAGAAGAAGAAGAAGATGAAAAAGAAGTAGAAGTAGAAGTTAATGAAGAAGAAGTAGAAGAAGAAGTAGAAGTTGATGAAAAATGAGAATAAGAAGAGGAAGAAGAAGAAGAGGACAATGAAGAAGAAAAAGTAGAAGAAGAAAAAGGAGAATGAGAAGTGTAAGAAGAAGAAGCAAAAGAAGAAGAAGAAGAAGAAGAAGAAGAAGAAGAAGAACAGGATGAAGAGGAACAAAAAGAAGAAGAAGAAGAAGAAAAAGAAGAGGAAGAAGAAGAAGAAGAAGAAGAAGAGAAGAAGAAGAAGAAGAAGAAGAAGAAGAAGAAAATGAATAAGAAAAAGAAGAAGAAGAATAAAAAGAAGAAGAACAAGAAGAAGAACAAGAAGAGGAAGTAGTAGAGGAAGAAAGTGAATAAGTGGAAGAATAGGAAGAAGAAGAAGAAGAAGAGGAGGAAGATGATGAAGAAGAAGGAGAAGTAGAAAGAGAAGAAGAAGAAGAGGAAGATTTTGATGATCAAAAAGAAGTTGAGAAAGAAGTTAAAGATCTTGAAGAAGAAGAAGTAGAAGAAAAAGAAGAAGAAGAAGAAGATGAAGAAGAAGAAAAAGAATAAGAATAAGAAGAATAAGAAGAAGAGGATTATCAAGTAGATGAAGAAGAAGAGGAAGAGGAAGAGGAAGAAGGCAAAAATTAAGAATAAGAAGAAGAAGAAGAGAAAAAAGAAGATGGGGAAGTAGAAGAAGAAGAGGAAGAACAAGAGGAAGAAGACGAAGAAGAATAAGAATAAGAAAAACAAGAAGAAGAGGAAGAATAAGAAGAAGAAGATGAAGAAGAAGAAGAAGACGAAGAAGAAGAATAGAAGGATGAAGAAGAAGAAAAGTAGGAGGAGAAAAAGAAGTAGAAGAACAAAAGAAGAAGAAGAAGAATAAGAAGAAGAAGGATATCATGAAGAAAAAGAAGAAGGACAAGAGGAAAAATAGAAATGAGAAGAAAAAGATGAAAAAGCTGACGAATTAGAAGAAGAAGAAGAAGAAGAAGAAGGGGAAGAATAACAAGAATAAGAAAAAGTAAAAGAAGAAGATGAAGAGGAAGACGAGGAAGAAGGCGAAGAAGAAGTAGAAGACGAAGAAGACAATGAAGGAGAAGAAGAAGAAGGAGAAGAAGAAGAAGTAGAAGAAGAAGAAGGAGAAGATGAAGAAGAAGAAGAAGATCAAGGAGAAAAGAAGTGGGATAAGGAGGAGAAGTAGAAGAAGAGCAAGAAGAAGAAGAAGAAGAAAAAGGAGAAGAAGAAAGAAGTAGAAGATGAAGGAGAAGTAGAAGAAGTTAAAGAACAAGAAGAAGAAGTAGAACATGGCGAAGAAGAAGACGTAGAAGTAGTAGAAGTAGAATATAGAAGAAGAAGAAGAATGAAGAATAAGAAGACGAAGAAAACAAAGAGGAAGAAGAAGTAGTAGAAGAAGAAGAAGAAGAAGAGGAAGAAGTAGAGGAAGAGGAAGAAGAAGAAAAAGAAGAAGAAGAAGAAGATGATGATGATGATGATGATGATAAGGAAGAAGAACAAAGAGGAGAAGGTGAAGTAGCAGTAGTAGGAGTAGTAGTAATAGAAGAAGAAGAAGAAGAAGAAGAAGAATAAACAGATGGAGGACAAGAATAAGGAGGAGAAGTAGAAGAAGAAGAAGAAGAGAAAGAAGAGGAAGAAGATGAGGTAAAAGAAGTATAAGAAGAACAAAAATAAGTAGTAGTAGTAGAAGAAGAAGAAAGAAGAAGCATAATAAAAAGATAAAGTAGAAGAAAAAGAAGATGAAGGACGAAGAAGAAGAAGAAAAGGAAGAGGAAGAAGAAGAAGAAGAGGAAGAAGTAGAAGAATAAGAAGAAAAAGATGAAGAAGTAGTAGTAGTAATAGAGGAAGAAGAAGAAGAATAAGAAGGTGAAGAAGAAGAAGAAGAAGTAGAAGTAGTAGAAGAACGAGAGAAAGAAGAAGAAGAAGAATAGGTAGAAGGAGAGGAAGAAGAAGATGATGAAAAAGTTAAAGAAGAAAGGAGGAGTAGAAGAAGTAGAAGAAGAAGAAGAAAAAGATGAAGAAAAATAGGAAGAAGAAGAAGAAGATGAAGATGAAGAAAAAGAAGTAGAAGAAAAAGAAGGAGAAGAAGAAGATGATGAAGAAGAAGAAGTAGAAGAAAAAGGAGAAGAAGAATAAGAAGAAGAAGAATAAGGAGAAGGACAAGAAGTAGAAGAAGAAGAAGAAGAGGAAGAAGAAGAAGAGGACGAAGATGTGGAAGAGGAAATAAAACATCGTTTAAGATGAAGAAAGAGAATAACAAGTATTAATAGTAAAAGAAGTGGACAAAAAGAAGGAGAATAATAAGATAAGATGATGATGAAGTAGAAGAAAAAGAAGAAGAAGAAGAACCAGAAGAAGAAGAAGAAAATGATGAAAAAGAAGAAGAAAATGAAGAAGAAGAAGAAGAGGAAGAAGAAGAGGAAGATGGTGAAGTATTAGAAGAAGAAGAAGAAGAGAAGAAGAAGAAGAAGAAATTGAAAAAGAAGTAGAAGAAGAAGAAGAAAGAGAAGAAGAAGAAGTGGAAGAAGAAGAAGAAGAAAAAAGTAGAAGAAGAAGAAGAAGAAGAAGAAGAAGAGGAACAAGAGCATGAATAAGAAGAAGAAGAAGAGGAAGACTCGGAAGAAGAAAAAATGAGATGAAGAAGAAGAAGAATAAAAAGGAGAAGTAGAAGAAAAAGAAGAAAAAGAAGAAACAAAAGAAGAAGAAGAAGAAGTAGAAGATGATGAAGAAGAAGAAGAACAAGAAGGAGAAAACGAAGAAAAAAAGAAGAAGAAGAAGATGAAGAAGAAGAACAAGGAGGAGAATAAGAAGTAGAAATAGAAGAAGTAGAAGAGAAAGAGAGGAAGAAGAAGAAGAAGAAGAAGAAGAAGGAGAAGAGGAAGACGAAGATGTAGAAGTAGAAGAACCGAAGAAGAGGAAGAAGAAGATGAAAAATAAAAAAGAATAAGAAGAAGAAGTAGAAAAAGAAGAAGTAGAAGGAGAAGAACAAGAAGGAGAAGAAGGAGAAGAAGAAGAAGAAGAGAAGAAGAAAAGAAGAAGTAGAAGAGGAAGAAGACGAAGAAGAAGAAGAAGATGAAGATGAAGTAGATGAAGAATATGAAAAATAAGAAGAAGATGGAGATGAAGAAGAAGCATTAAAGGAAGAAGAAGAAGAAGAAGAAGAAATGGGAGAAGAAGGAAAAGACGACAAAGAAAAAGCAGAAGAAGAAGTAGAAGAAGTAGAAGAAAAATAAGAAGAGAAGAAGAAGATGAAGATAATGGAGAAAAAGAACAAGAAGAAGTAGAAGATGAAGAAGAAAAAGAAGAAGAAGAAAAAGAAGTAGAAGGAGATGAAGAGGTAGAAAGGAAGAAGAAGAAGTACAAGTAGTGGTATAAGAAGATGAAGAGGAAGAAGAAGAGGATAAGGAATAAGAAGTGGAGGCAGGAGGAGAAGAAGAAGAAGATTAAAAAAAAGAAGTAGAAGAAGTGAAAGAGGAAGAAAAAGGAGAAGAAGTAGAAGAGGAAGAAGAAGAAGAAGAAGTAGATGAAGAAGAAGTGGAGGAGGAGGTCAAAGAAGAAGAAGAAGAACAAGCAGAAGAAGAAGAAGAGGAAGAGGAGGAAGAAGAAGAAGAAGACTAGGAGAAAGAAGAAGATGACAAAGAAGTAGAGGATGATGAAAAAGAAGAAGAAGAGAAAGAAGAAAAAGGAGAAGAAGAAGGAGAGGAAGATGAAGAAGAAGAAGAAGAAGAAGAAGTAGTAGTAGTAGAAGAAGAAGAAGAAGAAGAAGAAGAATAAGAGTAAGGAGAAGAAGAACAAGCAAAAGAAGAAGAAAAAGAAGAAGAAGAAGAAGAAGAAGATGATGATGTGAAGGAGAAGAAGAAGAAGAAGAAGAAGAAGAATAGGAAGAAGTAAATTAAGAAGACGAAGAAGAAGAAGAAGATGATGATGATGATTAAGAAGAAGAAGAAGAAGAAGAAGAAGAAAAAGTAAAAGAGAAAAAAGTAGAAGATAAAGATGAAGAAGAAGAAGAGGAAGTATATGATGATGATGATGATGAACAAGAAGAAGAAGGAGAAGAAGAAAAATGAGAAGAAGAAGGAGAAGGAGAAGAAGAAGAAGAGCAACAACAACAATAGGAAAAGAGGGAGAGTAAGAAGAGGATGCAGAAGAAGAAGGAGAAGAAGAAGAAGAAGAAGAAGAAGAGAAAGGAGAAGAAGAAATAGAAGGAGAAGAAGAAGAACAAGAAGAAGAATTTGAAGAAGAAGAAGTAGAAGGAGAAGAACAAGAAAGAGAAGAAGGAGAAGAAGAAGAAGAAGAAGAAGAAGAGAAGAAAAAAAGAAGAAGAAGAAGAAGAAAAAGGATGCAGAAGAAGAAGAAGAAGAGGAGGTGGAAGAAGAGGAAGAAGAAGAAGAAGATGAAGATGAAGTAGTTGAAGAATATGAAAAATAAGAATAAGATGGTGACGAAGATGAAGCATTAAAGGAAGAAGAAGAAGAAGAAGAAAATGACTAAATGGGTGAAGAAGGAAAAGACGACAAAGAAAAAGCAGAAGAAGAAGAAGTAAGAAAAAAGTAAGAAGAGAAGAAGAAGAAGAAGAAGAAGACGAAGAAGAAGATAATGGAGAAAAAGAAGAAGAAGAAGTAGAAGATGAAGAAGAAGAAAAAGACATAGAAGGAGATGAAGAGGCAGAAAAAGAAGAAGAAGAAGTAGAAGTAGTGGTATAAGAAGATGAAGAGGAAGAAGAAGAGGATAAGGAGTAAGATGTGGAGGCAGGAGAAGAAGAAGAAGAAGAAAATGAAGAAGAAGGGAAAGAAGAAGATGAAAAAGAAGAAGAAGAAGAAGTGAAAGAGGAAGAAAATGGAGAAGAAGAAGTAGAAGAGGAAGAAGAAGAAGGAGGAGGAGGAGGAGGAGGAGAAAAAGAAGAAGAAGTAGAAGAAGAAGAAGAAGAAGAAGAAGAAGAAGAAGAAGAAGAACAGCGATAGGAAAAGAAGGAGTGGAAGAAGAGGATCTAGAAGAAGAAGAAGGAGAAGAAGAAGAAGAAGAAGAAGAGAAAAGAGAAGAAGAAGAATACGAAGAAGAAGTTGAAGAAGAAGAAGCAAAAGAAGTGAAAGAAGAAGATGAAGAAGAAGAAGAAAAACATGAAGAAAAAAAGGAAGTAGATTAGAAAGAAAAAGAAGAAAGAAGAATAAGAAGAAGAAGGTGAAGGAGAACAAGAAGTAGAAGAAGAAGAAAAAGACAAAAAATAAGAAGAAGAAAAAGTAGAAGAACAAAGAAGTAAAAGAAGAAGGAGAAGAAGAAGAAGAAGAGGTAGTAGAAGAAGAAGAAGATGAAAAAGTAGTAGAAGTAGAAGAAGAAGAAGTAGAAGAGGAATAGCTAGAAGACAAAGAAGAATAAGAATAAGAATAAGAAAAAGAAGAAGAAGAAGAAGTAGAAGAAGAGGATGAAGGGAAAGAAGAAGAGGAAGAAGAAGAAGAAGAAGAAGAAGAAGAAGAAGAAGAGGAAAAGAAGAAGAAGAAGAAGAAGAAGAAGTATACGATGATGAAGAAGAAGGAGGAGAAGAAGAAGGAGAAGGAGATGGAGAAGAGGAAGAAAAAGAAGAAGAAAAAGATTAAGAAGAGGAAGAAAAAGAAGAAGAGGCGGACGATGAAGAAGGTGGAGGAGGAGGAGGAGGTGGTGGTAGAAGGGAAGAAGAAGAAGAAGAAGAGGAAGAAGTATTAGTAGAAGAAGAAGAAGTAGAAGAAAAGAAGAAGAAGAAGAAGAAGAAGATGAGAAACAGAAGAAGAAGAAGTAAAAGAAGAAGAAGATGGACTAAAAGAAGAAGAAGATGAAGAAGAATAAGAATAGGGAGAAGAAGTAGAAGAAGAAGAAGAAGAAGAAGTCGAAGAAGAATAAGAAGATGAGAAAGAAGAAGAAGAAGAAGTAGAGGATGATGAAGTGGAAAAGGAGGAAGAAGAAGAAGAAAAAGAAGAAGTACAACTTGTAGAAGAAGAAGAAAAAAAGAGAAGAAGAAGAAGAAGTTGAAGGAGAAGAAGAAGATGGAGAAGAAGGAGAACAAGGAGGAGGAGGAGAAGAAGAAGAAGAAGGAGAGGAAGAAGAAGATGATGAAGAAGAAGAATAAGAATAAGAAAAAGAATAAGAAGAAAAAGAAGAAGAGGACAAATAAGAAAAAGAAGACCAAGAAGAAGAATAAGAAGAAGAAGAGGAAGAAGAAAAAGATGAAGAAGTAGAAGAAGAAGAGGAAGAAGATGAAAAAGAAGAAGAAAAAGAAGAAGAGGAAGAAAAGGAAGAAGAAGAAGAAGAAGAAGAAAGTGGAGGAGGAAGAATAAGAATAATAAGAAGAAGAAGGAGAAGAAGATGATGATGAAATCGAAGAAGCGGAAGAGGTAGAAGAAGAAGAAGGAGAAGAAGAAAGAGAAGAATAAGAATAAGAATAACAAGAAGGAGAAGAAGTAGAAGGATAATAACAAGAAAGAAAAGAAGAAGTAGAAGAAGAAGAAGAAGAAGCAGGACGAGAAGAAGAAGAGGTAGAAGAAGTAGAAGAAGGAGGAGAAGAAGAAGAAGAAGAAGAAGAAGAAGTGGTAGAAGGTAGAGGAGAAGAAGAAGAAGAAGAAGAAGAAGAAAGAAGAAGAAGAAGAAGAAGTTAAAGAAGAAGAGGAAAATAGAGTAGTAGTAGAAGAAGAAGAAGAAGAAGAAGTAGAGAACGAAGAGGATGAAGAAGGGCAGGAAGAAGACGAAGATGAAGAAGAAGAAGAAGAAGAAAAAGAAGATGAAGAAGAAGAACTGTTAGAAGAAGAAGAAGAAGCAGAAGAAGAAGATGAGGACGAAGAAGAAGAATGGGAAGATGTAGAAAAAGGAGGAGAAGATTAATAAGAAGAAGATGATGATGAAGAAAAGAAGGAGAAGAAGAAGAAGGAGAAGTAGAAGAAGAAGAAGAAGAAGAAGAAGAAGAGGAGGAAGAAGATGAAAAGAAGAACAAGAAGTAGAAGAAGAGGAAGAGAAATGGAAGAAAAAGAAGAAGAAGAAGAAGCAAAAGAAGAAGAAGAAGAAGAAGAAGAAGAAGAGTAAGAAGACAAAGTGGAGGAGGAAGGAGAAGAAGAAGAAGATGAAGAAGAAGAGGAAGGGAGAGAAGAAGAAGAAGAAGAAGAAGAACAAAAAGAAGAAGAAGAACAACAACAAGTAGAAGAAAAAGAAGTCGATAATAAGAAGAAGAAGGAGAAGAAAAGGAAGGACATATGGAGAGGAATAATAAGAAGAAGAAGGAGAGGAAGGAGAAGGAGAAGAGGAAGAAGAAGAAGAAGAAGCAGTAGAACGAGACGAAGAAGAAGAAGAAGAACAAGACAAAGAAGATCTTATAGGAGTAGAAGAAGAAGAAGAACAAGAAGAGGAGAAGAAGTGGAACAATGAGAATAAGAAAATGAAAAAAGAAGAAGATGACGATGATGAAGAAGGAGCTGAAGAAGAAGAAGAAGAAGAACAAAAAGAATAAGAAGAAAAAGAAGATGAAGAAGATAAAGAAGAGCCAGAAGACGAAGAGGAAGAAGAAGTAGAAGAAGAAGAAGAAGAAGAAGAAGAAGAAGAAGACGAAGAAGAAGAAAAAGCTGATGAGGAAGAAGAAGATGAAGAAGATGAATACAAAGAAGAAGTAGAAGAAAAAGAAGAAGAAGAAGAAGAGAAGAAGAACAAGTAGAAGAAGTAGTAGTAGAGGAAGAAGAATAAAAAGAAGAAGAAGAAGAAGAAAAAGAAGAAAAAGAAGATCAAGAATAATAAATAAAAGAAGAAAAAGAATTGGAATAACAAGAAGAAGAAGAAAGAAAAGAAAGGAGAATATGAATAGGAATAAGAACAAGAAGAAGAAGAAGAGAAAGAAGAAGTAGAAGAAGAAGGAGAAGGAGAAGAGGAAGATTATGAAGAAGAAGAAGAAGCAACAGCAGAAGGAGAAGAAGAAGAAGAATAATAATAATAATAATAAGAAAAAGAAGATGTTAAAGAAGGAGTAGAAAAAGAAGAAGAAAAAGAAGAAGAAGAAGAAGAAGTGGAATAATGAGAAGATGAAAAAGAAAAGAAGAAGATGACGATGATGAAGAAGTAGCTGAAGAAGAGGAAGAAGAAGAAGAAGAAGAAGAAGAAGAAAAAGAATAAGAAGAAAAACAAGATGAAGAAGATAAAGAAGAACAAGAAGAGGAAGAAGACGATGAAGAGGATGAAGAAGTAGAAGAAGAAGAATAAGAAGAAGAAGAAGGAGAAGAAGAATACAGAGAAGAAGAAGAAGCTGATGAAGAAGAAGAAGAAGAATAAAAAGAAGAAGAACAACAACAAGAAGAAAAAGAAGAAGAAGAGAAGAAGAACAAGAAGAAGAAGAAGAAGAAGTAGAAGAAGTAGTAGAAGAAGAAGAAGAATAAGAAGAAGAATAAGAAGAAGAATAAGAATAAGAAGAAGAAGGATAAGAAGAAAAAGAAAAATGAGAAGAAGAAGTGGAAAAAGAAGTAATAGTAGAAGAAGAAACAGAACAAGAAAAAGAAGAAGTAAAAGGAGAAGAACAAGAAGGAGAAGAAGAAGAAGAAGAGAAGAAGAAAAGAAGAAGAAGAAGAAGAAAAGGGATGAAGAAGAAGAAGAAGAGGAAGAAGAAGAAGAAGAGGTGGAAGAAGAGGAAGAAGAAGAAGAAGAAGGTGAAGTTGAAGTAGATGAAGAATGTGAAAGATAAGAAGAAGAAGAAGAAGTAGAAGAAAAAGAAGAAAAGGTAGAAGAAGGAAACGACGACAAAGAAAAAGTAACAGAAGAAGAAGTAGAAGAAAAATAAGAAGAGAAGAAGAAGAAGAAGAAGAAGACGATAGAAAAAGAAGAAGAAGAAGTAGTAGTAGAAGAAGTAGAAGAAGAAGAAAAAGAAGTAGAAGGAGATGAAGAGACAGAAAAAGAAGAAGAAGAAGTAGTAGTATAAGTGGATGAAGAGGAAGAAGAAGAAGATGAGGAAGAAGTGGAGGCAGGAGAAGAAAAAGAAGAAGAAAATGAAGAAGAAGAGGAAGAAGCAGATGAAAAAGAAGAAGATGAAGTAGAAGAAGTGGAAGAGGAAGAAAAGGGAGAAGGAGATGTAGAAGGGGAAGAAGAAGAGTAGGACGAAGAAGAAGAAGAAGAACAAGACGAAGAAGAAGAAGAAGAAGAGGAGGAGGAAGAAGAAGAATGCGTAGAGAAAAAGAAGATGAAGATGAAGAAGAAGAAGATGATGAAAAAGAAGAGCCAGAGAAAGAAGAAAAAGGAGAAAAAGAAGGAGAGGAAGAAGAAGAAGCAGAAGAAGAAGAAGAAGAAGAAGAAAAAGAAGAAGAAGAAGAAGAAGATGATGAAGAAGAAGAAGAAGAAGTGGAAGAAGAAAAAAAAGAGGAAGACGAAGAAGAAGAAGAAGATGATGATGATCATGATTAAGAAGAAGAAGAAGAAGATGATGATGAAGAAAAAGAAAAAGAGAAAAAAGTAGAAGATAAAGAAAAAAGAGAAGATGAAGTAGAAGAAGAAGAAGAAGAAGAACAACAACAAGGATAGAAAAAGAAGGAGAGGAAGAAGAGGATGTGGAAGAAGGAGAACAAGAAGAAAGAGAAGAAGAAGAAGAGAAAGAAGAACAGGAAGAGAAGTAGAAGAAGATGAAGAACAACAAAAAGAAGAAGAAGAAGAAGAAAAAGAAAAAGAAGAAGGAGAAGAACAAGAAGAAGAAGACGAAGAAGAAGAATTAGAAGGAGTAGAATATGAAGGAGAAGAAGAACAAGGAGAAGACAAGAAGTAGAAGAAGAAGGAGAAGAAGAAGAAGGAGAAGAGGAAGAAGAGGAGGAAGAAGATGTAAAAGAAGTATGAGAAGAACAAAAAGAACAATAAGTAGTAGTAGTAGAAGAAGAAGAAAGAAGAAGGAGAATATTTAGTTGATGATGATGATTATGTAGAAGAAAAAGAAAACGAAGACGAAGAAGAAGAAGAAGAAAATGAAGAAAAAGAGAAAGAAAAGGAAGAATATGAAGTGGTGGAAGAATAAGAAGAAGAAGTCGAAGTAGTAGTAGAAGAAGAAGAAGAGAAGAAGAAGAAGAAGAAAATGAAGAAGAAGAAGAAAAAGAATAAGAAGAAGAAAAAAATGGGAAGAACAAGAAGAAGAAGAAGAAGGTGAAGAAAAAGAAGTACTTGAAGAAGCAGTAGAAGAAGGAGAGAAAGAAGAAGAAGGAGAAGAATAAGAAGACGTAGAAGGAGAATAAAAAAGAAGAGGAAGCAAGAGGAGGAGGAGGAGAAGAAGAAAAAGAAGAAGAAGAAGTTAAAGATGAAAGAAGGAGTAGAAGAAGAAGAAGAAGACAAAGATGAACAAATAGAAGAAGAAGAAGAAAAAAAAAAGAAGGAGAAGATGAAGAAGAAGACGAAGACGAAAAAGAAGAAGAAGAAGAAGAAGAAGAAGAAGAAGAAGAAAAGAAGAAGTAGAAGAGGATGATGGAGAAGAAGAAGGAGGAGAATAAAAAGAAGAAGAAGAAGAATTAGAAGAAGAATAGGAAGAAGAAGAAGAATAAGAAAAAGAAGAAGAATGTGAAGAAGAAGAACAAGATGATGATTATGAAAAAGAAAAAGAAAAAGTAATATAAGAAGAAAAAGAAGAAGAAGTGGAAGAAGAAGATGATGAAAAAAAGTAGAAGAAGTAGAAGAAGAAGAAGAGGAACAAGAGCATGGATAAGAAGAAGAAGAAGAAGAAGATTTGAAAGAAGAAGCAAAAAAGAGGATGAAGAATAAGAAGAAGAAGAAGGAGAAGAGGAAGATGATGATGAAAAAGAACAAGGGGAAGAAGGGGAAGAAGAAGAAGAAGAAGAAGAAAAAGGATAGGAAGAAGAAGGTGAAGAAGAAGATGAACTAAAAGAAGAAGAAGAAGTAGATGATGAAGAAGAAGAAGAAGAAGTAAATGAAGAAGAAGAAGAAGAAGAAGAAATTAAGAAGAAGAAGAAGAAGAAGAAAAAGAAGGAGAAGAATAAGAAGAAGAAGAAGAGGAAGAAGAATAAGAAGGAGAATAAAAAGAAGAAGAAGAAGACGGAGAAGAAAAAGAAGAAGAAGATGGAGAAGAAGTAGACGTAGAAGGAGAAGTAGAAGCAGAAGAAGAAGAAGAAGAAGAAGAAGAAGACGAAGAAGAAGAAATAGTAGTAGATGAAGTAGAAGAAGAAGAAGAAATAGTAGTAGATGAAGTTGAAGAAGAAGAAGAAGAAGTGGAAGAAGAATAAAAAAAGAAGAAGAAGCATAAGAAAAAAAAGAAGAAAGGGATAAGAATAAAAAGAATGAGAAACAGAAGAAGAAGCAAAAGAAGTAGAAGAAGAAGAAGAAGAATAAGAAGAAGAATAAGAATAAGAAGGAGATCACGAAGAAAAAGAAGAAGGATAAGAGGAAAAAGAAAAATGAGAAGAAGAAGATGAAGAAGCTGTCGAATCAGAAGAAGAAGAAGAAGAAAAAGAAGAAAGGGAAGAAGAACAAGAATATGAAAAAGTTGAATAAGAAGAGGAAGAGGAAAACGAAGAGGAAGGAGAAGAAGAAGAAGATCAAGAGGAAAAGAAGTGGGATAAAGAGGAGAAGTAGAAAAAGAAGAAGAAGGAGAAGAAGAACAAGAAGAAGAAGAAAAAGAAGAAGAAGAAGAAGAAGAAGAAGAAGATGATGAAGAAGAAAAAAGAAGTAAAAGATGAAGAGTAAGAAGAATTTAAAGAACAAGAAGAAGAAGTAGAAGTAGACGAAGAAGAAGACATAGAAGTAGTAAAAGAAGAATATAGAAGATGAATATAGAAGAAGAAGAAGAAGAAGAAGAAGAGGAAGAAGTAGTAGAAGAAGAAAAAGAAGAAGAAGAAGAAGTAGAGGAAGCAGAAGAAGAAGGAAAAGAAGAAAAAGAAGAAGAAGAAGAAGAAGAAGAAGAAGAAGAAGAAGAAGATGATGATGATGATGAGGAAGAAGAACAAGGACAAGAAAAGGAAGTAGTAGTAATAAGAGTAGTAATAGTAGAAGAAGAAGAACAACAATAAGAAGGACAAGAATAAGGAGGAGGAGGAGAAGAAGAAGAAGAGGAGGAGGAAGAAGAAGAAGGTGAAGTATTAGAGGAAGAAGAAGAAGAGGAAGAAGAAGAAGAAGGAGAAGAAGTAGAAGTAGAAGAAGAAGAAAAAAAAGTGGGAGAAGAAGAAGAAGAAGAAGAAGAGGAACAAGAGCATGAAAATGAAGAAGAAGAAGGGGAAGATTTGGAAGAAGAAGAAAAATGAGATGAAGAAGAAGAATAAAAAGGAGTAGAAGAAAAAGAAAAAAGAGAAGAAACAGAAGAAGTAGAAGAAGAAGTGTATGAAGAAGATGCAGAAGAAGAATGAGTAGAAGAAGAAGAAGAAGAAGAAGAAGAAAAAGTAGAAAAGAAGAAGAAGAAGAAGATGAAGAAGAATAACAAGGAGGAGAATAAGAAGAAGAAGTAGAAGAAGTAGAAGAGAAAGAGAGGAAGAAGAAGAAGAAGAAGAAGGAGAGGAAGAGGAAGATGAAGATGAGGAAGTAGAAGAAGAGAAGAAGAGGAAGAAGAAGAAGAAAAATAAAAAAGAATAAGATGAAGAAGAAGAAGAAGAAGGAGTAGAAGGAAAAGAAGAAGAGAAGAAGAGAAGAAGAAGAAGAAGAAGAAAAAGGATGAAGAAGTAGAAGAAGAAGAGGAAGAGGAAGAAGAAGAGGAGGTGGAAGAAGGGAAAGAAGAAGAAGAAGATGAAGACGAAGTAGATGAAGAATATGAAAAATAAAAAGAAGATGAAGATGAAGAAGAAGCATTAAGGGAAGAAGAAGAAGAGGAAGAAGAAGAACAAAAAAAAGAAGAAAAGGGAGAAGAAGGAAAAGACGACAAAGAAAAAGCAAAAGAATAAAAGTAGAAGAAAAATAAGAAGAGAAGAAGAAGAAGAAGACGAGGAAGAAGAAAAAGATAATGGAGAAAAAGAAGAAGAAGTAGAAAAAGAAGAAGAAGAAGAAGAAGAAGAAAAAGAAGTAGAAGAAGTTGAAGAGGCAAAAAAAGATGAAGAAGAAGAAGAAGTAGTAGTATAAGAGGATCAAGAGAAAGAAGAAGAAGATGAGGAAGAAGAAGAAGAAGGGGAAGGATATCATGATGATGATGATGAACAACAACAAGAAGAAGAATAAGAAGAAGAAAAATGAGAAGAAGAAGAAAGAGAAGAAGAAGAAGAAGAAGAACAAAGATAGAAAAAGAAAAAGAGGAAGAAGAGGATGTAGAAGAAGAAGGAGAAGAAGAAGAAGAAGAAGAAGAAGAAGAAGAAGAAGAGGAAGAACAATAGGAAGAAGAAGTAGAAGAAGACGAAGAACAACAAAAAGAAGAAGAAGAAGAGGAAAAAGAAGAAGGAGAAGAAGAAGCAGAAGAAGGCGAAGAAGAAGAAGAAGAAGAAAGAGAAGAATATGATGAAGAAGAAATGGAGATGACAAGAAGTAGAAGAGGTAAGAGAAGAAGAAGATGGGGAAGAGGAAGAAGAGGAGGAAGAAGAACTAAAAGAAGTATGAGAAGAACAAAAAGAACAAGTAGTAGTAGTAGAAGAAGAAGAAAGAAGGTGGAGAATATTTAAATGAAGATGATGATTAAGTAAAAGAAACAGAAGAAGAAGAAGTTAAAGTTGGACTAGAAGAAGAAGATGAGAAGAAGAAGAAGAAAATGAAGAAGAAGAAGAAGAATAAGAAGAAGAATAAAAATGGGAAGAAGAAGAAGTGGAAGAAGGTTAAGAAAAAGAAGAAGTCGTAGAAGTAGTAGAAGAAGGAGAGAAAGAAGAAGAAGAAGAAGAAGAAGAAAAAGAAGTAGAAGTAGAAGTTAATGAAGAAGAAGAAGAAGAAGAAGAAGTAGAAGTTGATGAAAAATGAGAATAAGAAGAGGAAGAAGAAGAAGAGGACAATGAAGAAGAAAAAGTAGAAGAAGAAAAAGGAGAATGAGAAGTGTAAGAAGAAGAAGCAAAAGAAGAAGAAGAAGAAGAAGAAGAAGAAGAGGAAGAAGAAGAACAAGATGAAGAGGAACAAAAAGAAGAAGAAGAAGAAGAAGAAGAAGAAGAGGAAGAAGAAGAATAAGAAGAAGAAGAGAAGAAGAAGAAGAAGAAGAAGAAGAAGAAGAAGAAAATGAATAAGAAGAAGAAGAAGAAGAATAAAAAGAAGAAGAACAAGAAGAAGAACGAGAAGAGGAAGTAGTAGAGGAAGAAGGTGAATAAGAGGAAGAAGAGAAGGAAGAAGAAGAAGAAGAGGAGGAAGAAGATGAAGAAGAAGAAGAAGTAGAGAGAGAAGAAGAAGAAGAAGAAGATTTTGATGATAAAAAAGAAGTTGAGAAAGAAGTTAAAGATGTGGAAGAAGAAGAAATAGAAGAAAAAGAAGAAGAAGAAGAAGAAGAAGAAGAAGAAGAAAAAGAATAAGAATAAGAAGAATAAGAAGAAGAGGATGATCAAGTAGATGGAGAAGAAGAGGAAGAGGAAGAGGAAGAAGGCAAAAATTAAGAATAAGAAGAAGAAGTAGAGAAAAAAGAAGATGGAGAAGTAGAAGAAGAAGAGGAAGAACAAGAGGAAGAAGACAAAGAAGAATAAGGATAAGAAAAATAAGAAGAAGAGGAAGAATAAGAAGAAGAAGAAGAAGAAGAAGACGAAGAAGAAGAATAGAAGGATGAAGAAGAAGAAAAGTAGGAGGAGAAAAAGAAGAAGAAGAACAAAAGAAGAAGAAGAAGAATAAGAAGAAGAAGGATATCATGAAGAAAAAGAAGAAGGAAAAGAGGAAAAATAGAAATGAGAAGAAAAAGATGAAAAAGCTGACAAATCAGAAGAAGAAGAAGAAGAAGGGGAAGAATAACTTGAATAAGAAAAAGTAGAAGAAGAAGATGAAGAGGAAGACGAAGAAGAAGGCGAAGAAGAAGTAGAAGACGAAGAAGACAATGAAGGAGAAGAAGAAGAAGGAGAAGAAGAAGAAGTAGAAGAAGAAGAAGGAGAAGATGAAGAAGAAGAAGAACATCAAGGAGAAAAGAAGTGGGATAAGGAGGAGAAGTAGAAGAAAAAGAAGAAGGAGAAGAAGAGCAAGAAGAAGAAGAAGAAGAAGAAAAAGAAGAAGAAGAAAGAAGTAGAAGATGAAGGAGAAGTAGAAGAAGTTAAAGAACAAGAAGAAGAAGTAGAACATGGCGAAGAAGAAGACGTAGAAGTAGTAGAAGAAGAATATAGAAGAAGAAGAAGAAAGAAGAAGAAGAAGAAGAGGAAGAAGTAGTAGAAGAAGAAGAAGAAGAAGAAGTAGAGGAAGAGGAAGAAGAAGAAAAAGAAGAAGAAGAAGAAGAAGATGAAGAAGAAGAAGAACATCAAGGAGAAAAGAAGTGGGATAAGGAGGAGAAGTAGAAGAACAAGAAGAAGGAGAAAAAGAGCAAGAAGAAGAAGAAGAAGAAGAAAAAGAAGAAGAAGAAAGAAGTAGAAGATGAAGGAGAAGTAGAAGAAGTTAAAGAACAAGAAGAAGAAGTAGAACATGGAGAAGAAGAAGATGTAGAAGTAGTAGAAGAAGAATATAGAAGAAGAAGAAGAAAGAAGAAGAAGAAGAAGATGAAGAAGTAGTAGAAGAAGAAGAAGAAGAAGAAGTAGAGGAAGAGGAAGAAGAAGAAAAAGAAGAAGAAGAAGAAGAAGATGATGATGATGATGATGATAAGGAAGAAGAACAAAGAGGAGAAGGTGAAGTAGCAGTAGTAGGAGTAGTAGTAATAGAAGAAGAAGAAGAAGAAGAGAAAGAAGAGGAAGAAGACGAGGTAAAAGAAGTATAAGAAGAACAAAAATAAGTAGTAGTAGTAGAAGAAGAAGAAAGAAGAAGCATAATAAAAAGATAAAGTAGAAGAAAATGAAGACGAAGGACGAAGAAGAAGAAGAAGAAGAAAATGTAGAACAAGAAGAAGAAAAGGAAGAGGAAGAAGAAGAAGAAGAGGAAGAAGTAAAAGAATAAGAAGAAAAAGATGAAGAAGTAGTAGTAGTAATAGAGGAAGAAGAAGAAGAATAAGAAGGTGAAGAAGAAGAAGAAGAAGTAGAAGTAGTACAAGAACGAGAGAAAGAAGAAGAAGTAGAAGAAGAAGAAGAATAGGTAGAACGAGAGGAAGAAGAAGATGATGAAGAAGTTAAAGAAGAAAGGAGGAGTAGAAGAAGTAGAAGAAGAAGAAGAAAAAGATGAAGAAAAATAAGAAAAAGAAGAAGAAGATGAAGATGAAGAAAAAGAAGTAGAAGAAAAATAAGGAGAAGAAGAAGATGATGAAGAAGAAGTAGAAGAAAAAAGAGAAGAAGAATAAGGAGAAGGACAAGAAGTAGAAGAAGAAGAAGAAGAGGAAGAAGAAAAAGAGGACGAAGATGTGGAAGAGGAAATAAAACATCTTTAAGATGAAGAAAGAGAATAACAAGTAGTAATAGTAAAAGAAGAGGACAAAAAGAAGGAGAATAATAAGATAAAATGATGATGAAGTAGAAGAAAAAGAAGAAGAAGAAGAAGAAGAAGAAGAAGAAGAAGAAAAGGAAGAAGAAGAAGAAGAGGAAGAAGAAGAGGATGAAGGTGAAGTATTAGAAGAAGAAGAAGAAGAAATTGAAAAAGAAGAAGTAGAAGAAGAAGAAGAAAGAGAAGAAGAAGAAGTGGAAGAAGAAGAAGAAGAAAAAAGTAGATGAAGAAGAAGAAGAAGAAGAAGAAGAAGAGGAACAAGAGCATGAATAAGAAGAAGAAGAATAGGAAGACTCGGAAGAAGAAAAAATGAGATGAAGAAGAAGAAGAATAAAAAGAAGAAGTAGAAGAAAAAGAAGAAACAAAAGAAGAAGAAGAAGAAGTGTATGAAGAAGATGCAGAAGAAGAAGTAGAAGATGATGAAGAAGAAGAAGAACAAGAAGGAGAAAAAAAGAAAAAAAGAAGAAGAAGAAGATGAAGAAGAAGAAAAAGGAGGATAATAAGAAGTAGAAATAGAAGAAGTAGAAGAGAAAGAGAGGAAGAAGAAGAAGAAGAAGAAGAAGAAGAAGGAGAAGAAGAAGGAGAAGAGGAAGACGAAAATGTAGAAGTAGAAGAACAGAAGAAGAGGAAGAAGAAGATGAAAAATAAAAAAGAATAAGAAGAAGAAGAAGAAGTAGAAAAAGAAGAAGTAGAAGGAGAAGAACAAGAAGGAGAAGAAGGAGAAGAAGAAGAAGAAGAGAAGAAGAAAAGAAGAAGAAGAAGAAGAAAAAGGATGCAGAAGAAGAAGAAGAGGAAGAAGACGAAGAAGAAGAACAAGATGAAGATGAAGTAGATGAAGAATATGAAAAATAAGAAGAAGATGGAGATGAAGAAGAAGCATTAAAGGAAGGAGAAGAAGAAGAAGAAGAAAATGGTGAAGAAGGAAAAGACGACAAAGAAAAAGTAGAAGAAGAAGAAGAAGAAGAAGTAGATGAAAAATAAGAAGAGAAGAAGAAGATGAAGAAGAAGATAATGGAGAAAAAGTACAAGAAGTAGAAGATGAAGAAGAAAAAGAAGAAGAAGAAAAAGAAGTAGAAGGAGATGAAGAGGCAGAAAAAGAAGAAGAAGTACAAGTAGTGGTATGAGAAGATGAAGAGGAAGAAGAAGAGGATAAGGAATAAGAAGTGGAGGCAGGAGGAGAAGAAGAAGAAGATGAAAAAAAAGAAGTAGAAGAAGTCAAAGAGGAAGAAAAAGGAGAAGAAGAAGTAGAAGAGGAAGAAGAAGGAGAAGAAGTAGATGAAGAAGAAGTGGAGGAGGAGGTCGAAGAAGAAGAAGAAGAACAAGAAGATGAAGAAGAAGAGGAAGTGGAGGAAGAAGAAGAAGAAGACGAGGAGAAAGAAGAAGATGACAAAGAAGAAGTAGAGGATGATGAAAAAGAAGAAGAAGAGAAAGAAGAAAAAGGAGAAGAAGAAGGAGAGGAAGAAGAAGAAGAAGAAGAAGAAGTAGTAGTAATAGAAAAAGAAGAAGAAGAAGAAGAAGAAGAAGAATAAGAGTAAGGAGAAGAAGAATAAGCAAAAGAAGAAGAAGAAGATGATGATGTGAAGGAGAAGAAGAGGAAGAAGAAAAATAAGAAGGAGACGAAGAAGAAGAAGAAGATGATGATGATGATTAAGAAGAAGAAGAAGAAGAAGAAGAAAAAGTAAAAGAGAAAAAAGTAGAAGATAAAGAAGAAGAAGAAGAAGAGGAAGTATATGATGATGATGATGATGAACAAGAAGAAGAAGGAGAAGAAGAAAAATGAGAAGAAGAAGGAGAAGGAGAAGAAGAAGAAGAACAACAACAACAATAGGAAAAGAGGGAGAGGAAGAAGAGGATGTAGAAGAAGGAGGAGAAGAAGAAGAAGAGGAAGAGAAAGGAGAAGAAGAAATAGCAGGAGAAGAAGAAGAACAAGAAGAAGAAGTTGAAGAAGAAGAAGAAGTAGAAGGAGAAGAACAAGAAAGAGAAGAAGGAGAAGAAGAAGAAGAAGAAG